>QJPP01000142.1:711341-1000093 GCA_003996215.1 Jaltomata sinuosa
CTGTAGGTAGACTTTTGCTTTTTTACTTACAGAATTGTTCTCTATTATGGATAAGTATGAAATTGGTATGATTAGTTGAGTTGATTCTTGTCTCTGAGCATGCTTATTATTACTCTTCCTCTCTTCTTCTTACACTTGAGGTTACCGGTATACCGTCCATTTCGTAAACTTATTTTATTAACACACTGTTATTGCAAGGACCCCAGGTGCGTTATTTCTTACTATTCACATGTGCCTTTTGTGTGTATATTCTGCTTACTAGCCTCAGCTGTGGTTCTGTTGATTTCCCTCTGGCTAGTTCCTGTGTACCTTTCGTTGATTTCTGTGACTACTTGCTTCTATTCTGTCTATTACTGCGCTTTTATCTTATATGTGCCCAGTCGGCCTATGATACCTACTGGGTACCTTATGCTTCGCATTTGGTGCTCACCCCTACCCCCTGCATCTTTGGGTGCAGATCCTAGCGTGGCCATCGCCGTTAGATCGCTGTGATTCGTGCTTGGAGAGCTGTTGGGGACTACTTCAGGCTGAGGGTGAGCTCTTGGCGATCGGACCTTAGCTTTAGTTTATCTTTTGCTTTATGTACTCTATTACCATTCAGAGACATCTGTATATATTCTTTTGATAGTTTCCACTCCATGTATGTAGTTTTGGCTCTGTACTATGACACCAGGTCTTGGGGTTTGGTTTAGTTTCCGCATATGTATATATTTATATCCCTGTTATCTATTTTATTCGTCTGGTTCCCTTAGGTGCTAGATTGTAGCCCATTACTAACTGTTCTGGGCTACGGGGATTGGTTCACCTACCGGGGGTTGTAGGTGCCATCATGACCGAGAAATTGGGTCGTGACAGCGAGCTTGCTTAAAGAGATGAAAAAAATAAAAAAGGTCTATGGGTGAGAAGAATAGAAGAACGAGTTAGTTGATTGAGGATTGAGCAAAAGATGAAAAAAATTGTGATGTATTAAAGTAATTAGGGAAGATAATTACTAGTTTACCCAAAATAATTTCTGCCCATTCCTTTGCTTACGTCACAACCCTGAAAGTATAATTTAATATTATATTTGATGTTCCTATATTAATAAAGTAGTACACTAAGGGAAAGCCTATGGTTGATCATATGTCGCATGTGAAATTCTTTGTTAGAGTGAGTAAAATCTTATTCTTATGCCCATGTATGTGATATTATGTATACTTGTGAGTGAATATGGGTAGCTCTCTTATTGTGAGGACACATTGTTGACGAAATATATGTGAAGTGTTTGATCTCTTGGATTAGGTGACTTTTATGAGTTTGCTAATATTGTAGAGTCGGTTCTTGAGGCTAGGAGATTTTGAAGTAGTTATCATGAGTTTTAATTTTGAATGAAGCATGTGTACTAACAACTTTTCATCTGTTATATATGATTGTTGTAGCCTTAGATTGAGAAGACCTATTCATTGGTGTGGTCTTTAGTTAGAGTCTAGTCCATAAGTGCATAGCTTACTCAAGGACGAGCAAGAGTTCAAGTGAGGGGTGTTGATGTGAGGCTAAAAGTCATGCTATTTTGCTATCATTTGTCTCACATTTGTTCTCTTTATAGTATTGTCTTGTGCTTATATGTTATGAATTACACTTATGTTGGTGTTTTGATTATGTAGGAGTGTCTTGAGAGATTTAGAGCCTAAACAATAGGAAAAAGAGAAAGAAGGAACAAAAAATAACCAAGGAAGAATCAACATCGTAAAGCGTTGTAAATAAAGTACAAATGGTGAAACTAGGATGCCTTGCGCAACACTCTTTCTTTGGAGGAGTGGCGCAAGGCCTATGGGTCTTTGATTTACCCCTGTGGTGAAGGGATGGCACAAGAATGGCCTGTTCTTGAAGTTTTAGTTGTTCCTTGCGCCATTGGCTTTCTTTTCAAGCGTGGCGCAAGCTGGTGCCTTCCTAATGTGATTTTGATTGGGTTTTTAAATGTCCAAGGCTTCCTAAACTCTACAAAATCCCTCTTGCACATTTTAAGGGATTATTTTGATTTTGTAAAGCAAAATATTAGGGCAAAGCTCAAGAACAAGGTGTCTTTTATTTATTTTATCTTATTTTCATTATTTTCTTGTAAATTCATGAATCTCTTTGAATTAGTATCTAGGGTTGTGGTTGAACATAAATTTGAAGTTTGAATAGAATATTGTTTATTTTGATTTCCATTTATTTTATTTATCTTCTCCTTATATTAATTGTTTAACTGACTGATCACCCTTATGGGCTTCGTTCCGGATAGTGTTTAGTCATAAGCATGTCTCTATAAAATTTCTCTTCCATGTTTTAAGGGATTATTTTGATTTTGTGAAGCAAAATACTAGGGCAAAGCTCAAGAACAAGATGTCTTTTATTTATTTTATTTTATTTCCATTATTTTCTTATAAATTCATGATTCTCTTCTTTCAAAGAGATTCATGAGTAGCTAAACCTTTTAGTATCTAGGGTTGTGGTTGAACATAAAAGTTGAAGTTTGAATAAAATATTATTTATTTTGATTTCCATTTGTTTTATTTATCTTCTCTTTAGCTTAATTGTTTAACTGACTGATCACCCTTCTGGGCTTCATTCCAGGTAGTGTTTAGTCATAAGTCTGTCTGTTTTGGTCTTCACTTGTCAAACACTATTTATGGTGCAAAGACTAAACTAGGAGGAAATTTATATACATAATAAGGAAAGATAGGTCTTTTTTGTGAAAGGGGAAAGAGGATCACTAACGTGGATAGGAATATACCCGTTAGCCTTGCTCAGTTGATACATAAGAGAAATCACATGCACTTTACTATCGACCAACGATTATAGGAATATAGGCGTTAAGAATAGTCAAGTAGGCTTAGAGTTGCTAGTAAAACGCTCAATATAGGTAAAATCAACCTGAAACTAGTAACACAGAAAATCAAATTAAATGTCTGATTCGATAGCTCAATTGGATTGTCAAAATACCACAACCTTGGATTTTCTCTCTCAAATGAAATTCAAAATACTAAACTAAGGTTTGTTTAAAATTTTGTTATTAGTTTACATTCAAAATGAACTCACTGTTAATTTCATTTTACCTACTGAATAGATAAAATAAGAATTCAAACAAGAACTTTAATTCGTCAAATCCCTGTGGGTATAATATTTGGACTTTTCCTTTTTTATTTGTACAATTGTGTACACTTGTATGTACATTTGGGATGCAACATAGACCATCAACCTAGATATGTCCATGTTGTTATGTAGAAAGGTTGCACACATTCCTTAGTCAAGTGACTTCCAACACCAGACACAAACTTTCTAATCCTTGTCCTCATAGTGGACACCGTCTTTGGAGCATATTGAGAAAGTTGAGTGAACTTAAGGCTATACTCCCTCACACTCATAGTACCTTGATTAAGGTTCATAAATTCATAAACCTTAGCTTCCCTCAACTCTAAGGGAAAGAAATGATCAATAAACGCATCCATGAAATATCCCTACTTTTATAGGAGCTACATCCTCACAATGAGTCAATTTCCATGGTTCATACCAAGTAGTGGAAACATCCTTCAATTGATAAGAGGCAAGCTAAACCCATTGGTCTCACTAACATGCATCACCCTAAGGATCTTTAAAATCTAAGTAATGAAGTTCTGAGGGTCTTCTTCAGCCTTGGACCCTGTGAAAACTTGAAAATGCATCCCCAAAAACTAATGAATCCTAGAAGTGTCTGAGGAGTCATGATAACTAGAACTGACAGGGGCTACGCCCTGACAATGCGACTGATCTTTGATAAGCTGAGCGAGCATCTTGATAGCTCCCCTAGACTTAGCATCTAAAGTATTCATTCACTGAGGAGTAGATGACGTAGGACCTCCCTCTAGACATGATATTAGAGGTGGAGATCTAGTGATAACATTTTGGCCAGAAGAGCGACCTCTATTCCGGGTCTGCATACCCTGAGATGGAGGCAACTCACTGACATTTGCCTCTTTAGGAATCTCAGCACTGGTGGTAGCTCTTTGACTAGCAGTTCTCTTTGGAGGTATGATCTGAAATATGAAGTATCACATGAGTTAGGATGAGTTTCATAGAGTCCAACTCTATCACCCAGACTAGAGTATGAAAGAAGGTGGTAATTCTTAATATCCTATAGCTTCCTTTTATAAGTGTAGTGAGCTAAACACTTACAAGAAGAACTCTACTAGACATGGCTTCATACACATCCTAGGACACTCTGAACCTATAATACCAAGTTTGTCACACCATGAGCCTACACCTTGGGCGGGACCAATACCTGAAGCTACTACTGGCTCGAGCATGCCCTTGGTCTGGCATACCACTATACTGAATAGGTAAGTAGAAGCTCCAAAAACATAAAGTAATATTCAAGCTTTTGAAATAAAGTAGCATAGTTTTATAACTGAGACTTAAAGTCATACTGAAAGCTGAATACAAACTGAATTGACTAATTAACTAACTGTCTATTGAAGCCTCTAATGACCAAACTGAATACTGTCTACCAAGACAAGTCCCCTAGTCTACCTTTATTTAGAAAAATCTGAACTAGTGAATTACTAAGCTAGACAAAAACTAAGTCCTCTGAATGCAAGGAGGATTCACCAATAAGTTAAGGATGTGAAATCTAATGGAGCACCTGGTTGTGAACTTGAGTACCTGAATCTACATCATAAAAGGATGCAACACCAAATGGCATAAGTACATGGAATGTATTGTATATAAAATAGCTTAAGTGAAACAATACTAATATCTAATAAGCTGAGCAACTGAAACATGACATGATGTGCATCAAGATAATAAGATAACTGAACAATAAGATAATAAGAATCTTGATTATCTTAATCATAAATGCAATTGAAGATCAAAATATGGGATGAACTGGATAGCTAAATTATGAGTAACTTAGCAACTAAGTAGTAAGTAGACTAAATGCAGAACATTACAAAACATGTTTAGCAACTAGTGGCCTTGTGCCATAAATCACATCTAATGAAAGTACTAAGTTTTGTCTGCTTGGGGAGTTTTTTATAACTGACTAACATCACGTGAGATCATGATGTCCGATCTTTGCCCTATTAAGAAGCCATCTTATGCCTTACTAAGGCATAACTTAACTGTAACTATGGATCCATACTGAGCCCTTATTAGGGGCTTAAATAGGAGTCGCCAAAATCTACGACACATAAGCTTATATTATAACCCTTTTAAGGTAAATTGAAATCATGTTGTAGAGTCTTAGCTCAAAATCATATCATATAACATATTGTTGGTGAGCCTTGTGCACTAAATCATCTGAAAGATACTTCTGGTGAGCTTTATGCTCTAAATCTTATGAAAACATGCTAGTTTGAGTTTTCAAAACAAAAGACATTTTCTTTCAAAACATATCAACCTTCGTAAGAGAAATTTGTAAACATTTATGAAATAGGCTTTTCAAAAATATAATAGGTTTCATGAAACATGAGATGAATTTTATAGCATTCAAAATAGACTCCATAAACCTGAATTAGGATATACAAACAAGAGATGGACTCAATTCCTAAAGTTCTACTATATCCATGGAGGATTCAAAGGATTATCATCAAAAGATAAAGGAACTAAAATTCTATATTTTTGATTCAACCCTAGATTATTTGTAAGAGAAATTGAAATCAAAACATGTTTGTGGGAAAGAGTAGGGTTCCTACGCATGAGGGTTAGCCTTACATACCTTGAGAAATTGAAGAACTTTGGGAAAGAACTGAGAGATTTCCTTCCCTAGAGCTTTGGAGCGTAGTTCTTGAAACCCTTTTGGTTTTTGAGTTGGGGAAAGAGGAGAAGAGTAATACAATGTATTTTAAGTGTTACCCATGTTAGAAGGGGTTTTAAGTCATGTTTATTGAATACATAAAAGGGGTAGGAAGAAAACACCCATAATGAAATGAAGTGAGAATTTTTCCATCAAAAGAACCTCCAATGCGCTTCACTGCCCATAGAGTTGGAAGGGGCAGTGCGCTATGGTGTTCACAATAGTGAGACAATCACTTTTCAACTCTCTGAATTTTCATTTAGGTGATGGCATGTTGGCCATGGTGTTAGCCTGCCAGTGCGCTGCCCAATGTGGCATCTTGACCCCATACCTGCCCAGAATTTTTGTCTAAGTTGCACAACTAGTTTTGATTGATTTCTAATCGATACATGGGTCATATAACTTAATTTCTAAGCTCTATCATATGTTAAGGGATGACTTAAACATGTCTCGAGATAAGAGTGTTACAAAAACTCCAAATATTGATAGGTGAAGTGGGCCTAGCCTAATCCTGAACTACCTCAATCTTCCTTGGATCTACCATAATCTCATCCTTAGACACCACGGGCCACAAGAATGCCATAAACTCTATCCAAAACTAACATTTTAAGAACTTTGCATACAATTTCTTATCCTTCAGGGTCTAGAGCACAATCCTTAATTTTTGCTCGTGCTCCTCTCTACTCCTAGAGTAGATAAAAATGTCATTAATTAACATAATGATGAATAAATCCAAATAGGGTTGAAACACCCCATTCATCAACTCCATGAATGTGGGGGCATTTTTCAATCCAAAGGATATGACAAGGAACTTGTAGAGGCCATAACGAGTACTAAAGCGGTCTTAGGAATATCTGAAGCCATGATCTTACACTGATGGTACCCCAATCTCAAGTCGATCCTTAAAAACACAAAAGCACCCCCATGTTGATCCAATAAGTTATCAATATGCGGTATCAGATACTTGTTCTTGATAGTAACCTTGTTTGACTGTCGATGGTCAATACAGATCCACACAGATCCATCCTTCTTATTTACAAATATATGCAACAACTACTCCTTCAGTTCCTTTAATTCTGTTAGAGCCATCCGATAGGGTGAATGGAAATGGGGTGAGTGTCCAGATCTAAGTCGATGTTGTGGTCTGATGGAATACCTGGAATGTTTGTTGAAAAGACCTTTGAGAACTCACTCACTAAAAAATTGAATCAAGAGAGGGAGTATCATGACTAGTATCTTGAATGTGCACCAAATAAGACAAAAATCCTTTCTCTACCATGATTTTTTATCTTAGAAATGAAATAGCGTTTTGTGGTATATATATGTCTAACCATACACTTCTATACCAAATGAGGAATACCAGGCATAATTAAAGTAATGATCTACGCATGAAAATTCAAGATAGTATGATATGGGACTATCAGTCCATACCCAAAATTGCATCAAAATCCACTATATCAAGAATAATAAGATCCGTCTGTGTATCAAGCCCCTATAAGGTCACAACACCAGATCATATTTTCAATCTACTACTAATGAATCACCTATGATGTCAGAAACAAAAATAGGAACTATCCGGGAACCACACATCATATTCAGGTGCTTAAAAAATAGGAAGATAAATATGAATAGGTAGATTCATGATCAAATAATACTAACACTGGCCGATGACAAATTGAAATAGTGCCTATAGTTATCGAATCTGAAGCCTCATCCTCTAGTTTACCTGAAAAAGCATAACACTGGATATGTCCCCGCGGTCTGTGTGCCTCTACGTCCAACCCTATGGCCTACCTGAGATCCACCCTTAGCAACCTAAGAACCATCTCTACCACTCTGTGCACCTCCCTTACTGGTGGAGGAACTTGATGGGATTGAACCTGAGAACCTTACAATGCCATACTCTACATGAGCCTAGGACACGCTCTAATAAAATGACTATAACTCTTCACAATCAAAGCATCCACCACCGATAATAGAATGATGATATGGCTAGATGAACTAGAGTATCATCACAATCTAAGAACCCAAAATGAGAACCCCTCAACATTTGCCATGAACTCTGGTTGCTTTGAATGCTATACCCAGAAAAACGACCATCAAAAGCATGTAATATCGTATGAACTGTTCTGCTAGCCTGGTAATATGGACCTCCACTGGAGAAGTCCCTGCTCAGGATGATGAACCATTGAAACTACTATATCTATGAACCCTCTTATCGCTGCCTCCATAGGCGCGATGATAAAACTACTCAATACTCTTAGCATGATCAATCACCTATTAAAAATTACCCCAATAGACTAGATGCTCGATAATCAAATGGATAGGAGTATAACCCCTTCACGAACTTCCTAATTTGCTCCTTATTGGTAGGCAAACTCATCAATGAATGCCAAGCTAAGGCACAAAACATGGTCTCATACTTAGTAATAGTCATAGTACCCTGATCAAGATCATCAAACTGGTCCCTATGACACTGAAATTGTGTCCAAGTCATTGGAGGTGACACGACTGGCTTGTAATAAAGGTAACTATCATGACCCAACTATTGGGACGTGTGGGGACCTACTCTAAGCACCTATATAGACAAAACCTTACCACTCGATCCAATAGGTGCTTTCAGAAAACAAAGTATAACAATATAATAATCTCATTTTTAATACGTGAAAATACTTATAACCTTGTTTTAGAAAACATCTTTTTATAAGAAAATACAGTAAAACCTTTTTAAAACTGGGAAAACAACTCTCTTTAGGATCTAAACTAAATAGGTACAAGAGCTACTACAAGAGTGATACAAGGAAAAATAAGATGACACAGCTCCCACCATGGAAACAAGAAGTAGAAGCTGTTGAAGATCATTATCGTCTTGTACCTAAGAAACATCACCAACCCTGCAACCATACTATACCTAAAAAGGTATAGCAAAAGTAAAATCTGTACAAACACACGTACTGGTAGGTATCTGTAATGACCCTTCCGGTTATTTTCACGTATACGTTTTCCTTGAACCGTTGGAGCTTGTTTGTAGCGGCCCCAAGTCACTTAAGGCTCGTCAGGACCGGTATTTCGGTGTTGGGTCCATTTGGTTGGTCGCATTATAAGTTTTGAGGTCAAGCAAATCGACAAAAGTTATCGTAAGTTCTTTAATAAATTTCCTGAACTTTGGGTAAAATGTCTCGGAGCTTTTCTCTCAATATATAAAGAGTTAGAAGTCCCACGAAATACCAAATCGAAGGTCTACGAGTCTAGCTTCCTACGCACAAAACCTCACGTCCAAATGATCTCGGAGTAAAAAGTTATGACTGTTTTACCGCGGACTGTCTGGCAGAAAACGAGTTACGTACCGGGTCGCGAACCGGGTCGGGTTATACTCGATTTAAGCCTCAACTTCATGTTTTAAAATGTCATTTCAGTTACGAAACAGTGATAAAACATAAGGGAGGATCCCGAGAGAATTCTTGAGTATCAAAATCGTGCGTTGGTGAATTACGAGCCTAAGCATTAAGAATTTTATTAGCATCGCGCGTGTATTTGAAAATATTTTATTTAAAAGTTGAATTTGGTAAAAATTATATTATTATTACCTTTTCAAAATATTTTAAAGGTTTATGGAAAATATTTTTGTTACGATATAATTGCATATGTACTTACTTTATAAGGTTTTTATACACCGTAATATTTTAACGGAGATAGTAAACTTAGTTACGTTAAAATTTATTATTATAATATAGTAGGTTTTATTCGAAATAATTTTCTAATGATTATGGTATATTCAAAAATTATATTTATTATACCACGAACTTACGCAATACCCGAGTATATACTTAGCGGAATGAAATTGGTTGCCACCTCCACCTCCACGTGGAAGTGGAGGAGAGAGTACAACAACCTCTCAATAATAAGGGGCTGCCACATGTCAAGTTGGACACTTTAATTAAGGTGTAGTAAGCATTTTGGTCAATGCTTAGCAGAATACATTTGGGATTGCAGATATCCATTTGCTCATCAATTGGCAACCAACTTTTCTACAAGTTCTTCTACTAACATTTGCACAAGATAAGTTTTTGTACTTTCACATTAATGAAACAAAGGAATTTGATGCAATATTTGATAATCAATTATCTACGTCAAGTTATTCAAGCCCGAGTTCGAGTTTGATTTCGTGTTGGGGATTTTTTGGAGAGGTTCAAGCTTGTCATCGGACGACAGGTAGGTTACGGTTTATTTTCCCTAGACTCCGCATATATAGAATAAAATTGTATTAATGGGCATCCTTGGGTTGGTTATTAGGTTGGTACCACAGACCTCGACCGCTTTATTCATGTCTGCCTACTTTTGTTCCTCCGTTGCTTGTAGTGTTTGCCGATATATTTTATTTACCCTTGCGGTCCTGTGAGGCCTTGTTGACTCTGAAACATAGAAGGTGGGATTTTGGGAATGTCCGCGAGTCCCGGGCATAGAATTATCCTTCTAGGCTGGTTATGCTTGCTGAGTAGCTGTGGGCCTATGCAGGGTCGATAGGTTGATTGTGAGCTGCTGGGCAGCTATTGTGGTTGATCATACCATTTTCATGCATAAAAAGAGGTTTTATACAGGTTTTGCTACGGTTTGGGCTTCGGGCCTACTGGCACCATTTTCTAAACCCTGCATGGCCCGGGGGGCCCATTTTTGATGGAAATAATTTGGAAATGGTTTGATTTAACTTGTGTATATTTTTGAGCAAGAAAGTAAAATTATGTTTAAAATCATCAGTTTTACGATTATCGCTAGACTCGGCAGGGCCGGGGTGCTAGTTGAGTTTTCTTGTTACTTGAGATGATTTTTAGCCTCGGTCGGACCGAGCACCTGCGATGGCTTTTTACTGTTTAGACCCGGTTATTCCCGGGCACCCCTGGAGGGGTGTTTGAGACATTTTCCAACTACTTTAGTCCTGGACAGGGTCTGGGCAATGCATATTCGAGACTGGGTCTCCATCCTGATACCGGACTTGCTTCCGGACAACATGTTCTGATACTGAGTTTTAGTATGGGGTCTGGGACCTCCATGGACCTTGCCATCCGGGCCAGGGGCTACGGGATGCGTGTGCTGGAGGAGGGGTATACGGTGGAGTAGAGGTATACGGGCATTGTCCTTCCATGGAACCTACCTGCTGGGCTGGATCGGCGCCGGAGGAGGTACATACAGAGATACCATTTACTGAGATCTTCATGCATCATATCATTTATTGTTTGAGGCTCCACCCTTGTTTGTTGTTTGTTGATTGTACGCTCCGGTAGTATGGGATGCCGGAGGGTTTGTTTTCACTTGTTTGTGTTCCTCGGTTGTATGGGCGGCCGGGGGACTATAGGTAGACTTTTGCTATTTACTTACAGAATTGTTCTCTATTACAGATAAGTATGAGATTGGTATGATTAGTTGAGTTTGATTCATGTCTCTGAGCATGTCTATCATTACTCTTTCTCTCTTCTTCTTACACTTGAGGTTACCGGTATACCGTCCATTTCGTAAACTTATTTTGTATACACTGTTATTGCAAGGACCCAGGTGCGTTGTTTCTTACTTTCACCTGTGCCTATGGTGTGTATATTCTGCTTACTAGCCTCACATGTGGTTCTGTTGATTTCCCTCTGGGCTAGTTTCTGTGTACCTTTCATTGATTTATGTGACTGCTTGCTTCTATTCTGTCTATTACTACACTTTTATCTTATATGTGCCCAGTCGGCCTATGATACCTACTGGGTACCTTATGCTTCGCATTTGGTGCTCACCCCTACCCCCTGCATCTTTGGGTGCAGATCCTAGCGTGGGTCATCGCCGTTAGGTCGCTGTGATTCGTGCTTGGAGATCTGTTGGGGACTACTTCTGACTGAGGGTAAGCTCTTGGCGATCGGAGCTTAGCTTTAGTTTATCTGTTGCTTCATGTACTCTATTACCATTCAGAGACATCTGTATATATTGTTTTGGATTATTTGCACTCCATGTATGTAGTTTGGGCTCCATACTATGATACCAGGTCTTGGGGTTTGGTTTAGTTTCCGCATATGTATATATATATAGTCCTTTTATCTGTTCTATTCGTCTTGTTCTCTTATTTGTTAGATAGTAGCCCATTACTAACTGTTCTGGGCTACGGGGATTGGTTCACCTACCGGGGGTTGTAGATGCCATCATGACCGAGAAATCGGGTCATGACAGTATCATTGTTCGACCCGAATCCATCCCATATCATCATATAAAAATCAAGGGAAATATGCAATTAATTATAATATTTCAGCCCTTCAATATTCATCTTACCAAGAGTAGTACCAGCCCAAGCCTGCCTATCCCTTCCGCTACTAACTCCACCACTATGAGACGCTAGGCTCTGACTCCTAGGACATTCCTAAGTCACCTTGACCCTTAGACTTCCAAAGTCACCTTGACACCTAGACTTCCCAAGTCACCTTGTCACCTAGACTTCCCAAGTTACCTTGATACCTAAACTTCTGATAAGTCAGAAATATACCAATATATTGAGACTTTATCCATGAATTATTGCTATGTTTTGAATAGATTTAGAAGTTTTTATGGCCTTTATTAACGTCTATGCAGGTACTTGTGATCAAAGATGGAAAACATAAAATGGACCCAAAAAGAGCTTAAAAGGAGTGAAGTGTGAAGTGATCATAAAAAGATGAAGAATCTGCCCTGAGATGCAGAGCTTGTGCGACACGCACAAACCTGGGTACGTTCTGCACCTCTCACCGCATGAAGATTTGGATTGCCTGAAGGATCTGTCATGGGGTGCGATAGCTGTGCGACGTGCATAACTTATGGTGCGAACCGCACCCTCTTCGCATGACATCTCCCAAGTTGGCTTAGTCACTGGTTCAGATAAAGAAGGTATGTGATGCACACATCACGATGTGTGAACCGCACATCGCACTGCACACCACCCAAAGAGCAATTTTGTCGAGAAAATTAGTGACCTTTTGGAAAAGTATAAAAGGACAATTTAGGCACAATTATAAATAACATTATTCAGTCTTAATATTCTGAAGAGATTGTTACTTTGAGAACAAGTTTTCCTCGCCAAAAAGAAGAGGGTTTCAATCTATTCTCTCTTCTAATCTTGGTTAACCATTTGTGTACAAAAACTGAGCTTAGAACTTGAAGTTACACTTGAATGAAGAGGAATTTGACTTACTCATTTGGTATATCTCTCTCTTTTATTATGAGTGACTAATTTCATTTGTCTAGGGATGTGTTGATAATGGGTGCTTGACAAATGGGTGTGGGTGTTGTTAATTCTCGCTTATAATTGCTTATTTGACATGGTTCTAGTAGTTTCACCAAATTTTAATCCTAAAATTGGTAGTTGTAAATATTAATTTTCATTACTTGACTATGTTGTTGCTTGAAAGAGAATTTCATGGTTTTGGATGTGAGATTACTAGTGGGAACTTGGGACTCTATTCAAATTTGAGGCTAGAAATAGCTCATATCGATGGAATCACCCACTTAAAGGTCTAATCTAGAGATAGTGTGACCTCTCCAAGCTAGATATTGGTTGCTTGTTGATTTGACCGATAATGCTCTAACTGGTATTATTAGATATATGGTTGTTGATCGATAGATAAACAACCATACTCATGACCAATGTTACTTGTGTCAATAAGCAAGAATAAGTGTGAATTGATAAACACCCTATCCCACATTAAAGCCCTATTGGATACATATCCCTAGTATCCTACTCAATTTGTTACACCCGCTTTACTTATTTGCTTCATTATGAATTGCGATTGTAGTGATAGAATCCTAATTCCCCCAACCTTTTACTTTCATGTTTTAAGCATTTACTCTCCTTGTGAACTCATTTCAATAAACAATTTATATAGCTAGCATCAAGTCTCTGTGGGTACGACCTAGACACATATTGGGTACTTTAAATGTGCTTTGCTTGACGATCGTCGTGCCTCCATACTTGGAGAGTATGATTTGAGCATTTATCAAAAATGGCGCCATTTTCAGGGACTTGAGTTGATAGCTATTTTTGATTGTTGATTTGAAGTCACTTCGAGAGTACTTGTTTCTTTACTTTTGTTTGTTGTTTGTGTTATGATTGAGCAGGCTAGCCTATGAGCAAAGCCAACAACAATGAAAGTATTGGCGACTTCATGGATACCAATACTGCTGAGCAGTAATGTAAGGGGGTGTGGGTGCAATCTTCCTGCCAACGCTGTTGAGCCTATAATGCAGGGAGGTGTGGGTGCAATCTTCCTACGAACGCTATTGAGCCTGTAATGCAAGGGGGTGTGGGTGCAATCCACCTACCCCTCATAGTGGGAAATGTTGTATTTCACGTGACTAGCACCATGCTCCACTTAATCCAAATGAAGGGCCTATTTGGTGGAGAAGCACATGAAGATGCCAACCGGTATATTCAAAATTTTGTGGAGATTTGCCAATCATACATTATTCAAAACATCTTCCAAGAACCATCCGATTGCGCTTATTTCCCTTCTCTTTGACGAAGGAAGCCACGACGTGATTGGAAGATTACTGGACGAGTTTATAACATCTTGGACCGAGTTGGTTGAGGCATTCACTTCAAGATTCTTTCCTCCATCTCACATGATGCAACTATGAGATGAGATTACCAACTTTAGGCAACTCCCGGATGAGCCTCTACATGAAGTTTGGTTAAGGTTCAAAAAGAAGCTTATCTTGTGTCTGAATCATGAGTTATCAGACAATGTATTGCTCCAAAGCTTCTACCAGTCGTTAAATTCCATGAATAAGTCTGTGGCTAACAACCTTGGAGGTGGAACCTTCATGGACAGAGTTTCCCATTGCCTCGACCTTGTTAGAGCGAATGACTAAGACTAACTAAGCTTAGCATACGAGAGAAGCGGATGTTCCAACTACGAAAGAACCCTCATCCATCTTGACAAATGAAATGAGAAAGAGGTATAAGGAGCGAGATGAGATAATGGCAAAAATGATGACACAAATTGATTTGATGGCCAAGCATGTAATGGGTGCTGGTGGTGCTAAGACGGTGAATGTTGTGAGTACACCGGAAATTAAAGCAAGTGATGATGAGCTGATGACAGTTGTCGATGGTAAACTATGCTTTGTGTCGGTGGGTTCTCATCCCGAGTATTATCGCCTGAGGGAGGGATAGAGACAAAGATGGTGATTGTTTGAATCACTGAATCTCAAATCCCTATATACCTCCGAACAAAGCAGACTCTCTCTACCAACCGGGCACAAGCAACCCCAGTTATTCCAATATAGAGGACATGTAGTCCTTAGTTCTAAAAAAGGTGGATACGACAAATACTAGAGTGAGTGAGCTAAAGAACAAAGTTTTAACACTTCATCAAACCGTGAGCTCTCACTCAGCCTCGATCAAGCATCTTGAGGCCCAAATAAACCATCTCTCAAGCCTAATGAACCCGAGGATGAAGGGGACGCTTCCCAACGATACCATCACCAATCTAAAGAACGAGTGATTTGAGGTAGCATCGTCGATCCGCGACGTTAAATCAAGCACTGCTTGGGAGGCAACCCAAGTTTTCTTACTTTGTTTTTGGTTATATTTTGTTGTTTCTGGTGTGTTTGTAGGGAATGCATGGAGTAGAAACATGGACAAGTTAAAACATGGGCTGTGCGGACTGCACAAGCAATTGTGTGTGTCGCACAGTTCAGCGCATGCCAAAATAAAGTGCCTGGAAGAAAGTTGAAAAATTGGTGGTGTCATACGCTAGGCCGTATAGTCCGCACGAGCCCAAGTGCACATCGCACCTCCGTTGCCTGGAAAACTAGAAGCCTGGGCAAAGCCAGGGGAGAATAAAGGCGATATGCAAAATGTCATGGGGTCCGCACCAAGGCTGGTGTGAATCGCATGTCGCGGCACACAACAGGTAAAATTGAATTTTAATTGACCTAACCCATTGACCAAACTGACCCAGAGATGACCCAACCGACTTTTCTTCTTCTTTTTCTTCTTAAAAGCGCCTCCTTCACCACCTTCACCATATTTTCTCTCCAAATTCTCAATTTCTCTCTCAAAATTCTCTCTAAATCCCTCAAACTTTCCCAAAATCTTCTCCTCCTATCACCCAACCATGTCCACCACTGTCGCTGCCATTAGTCTCTCTGGGTAAGCCAAGTGGGTCACCATTGTTGCACTACAAAAAGCTTTAATTTTCACTCCTCTCCATCAAATCTTCACTTGTGGTAAGTTCCCTGGTAAGTTCCCCGATGTTAAATACTGGTTTTTATAAAGGTTGGGAACTCATATTGTGAAGCATGCTTAATAGAATTGCCATGTTGATTTTTGGTGATATCCGAAAGTTTTGGGTCCCCAATTTTGAGTTGTATTGATAATCTTGCTTATTGTCAACTTGGTAGAACTTGAATTTTGTTAATACATATTGATTTGTAGTGAATTTTGGCCTTGAAACCTGTGTTTGTGGTGAAGTCTGAGTTACCCACTTGTGATTGACGAATGGTGTGGCCCGATGATAGATTGGGTAACATTGTTCTTAAGGGCAAACCTTCGTTAGTCATGAGATTTGGTTGAAAATTAGTTATTGTGGCTGAATTTTTGCTAATTGTATACCCATGATTCCTTGTTGAAATTTTTTCCTTGGGTGTATGATCTTGTGCGGGAAGGGGTTAATTGTTGCTAAAATTTGTTGGTGCCTATTATTGCAAGTAAGGGCTTGATATTCCCAATGATATTGGGTAACGTCTATCTTAAGGGAAGTCGTTAAGTTCTTTGCTTGCTTGCTTGTTGTTGTTGTTAATGGAAATCCGGGGAAAACCGAGTACCCGGAAGTTATGGTCAGAATAGCCCTTGCCTCCCTTATTTAATATTGATTGGTTTGTTGCATGGTGCCAAGTTCCTAAGCACATCTTGCTCTAAGGGTCACATGAGTAATTCACAAGAACACAAGGAACTAAAAATTCCAATTGTGCCTTTGTGAGTTTCACATATGATGCATAAATCTTGATGTGCGGGTCGCATAAAGCATCACACCATATTGGAAAGAGAAAGCCAGTCACTCCTTCGAGGGCCGACGTATGGTGCAACATGCACTTTGGATGGTGCATTCTGCACTAGCTTCACACCTCGATGGAAAAATCCCTGTAGGATTATGTTAGGTTTTGCGATAGCACATGCACGCGCACTCCTTCTGGTGCATTTTGCATATGGTCCGCACAAGCCATCAGTCACTTACCTTGTTTTTCTAGTCCGTTGCATTCCACCCTTTGTAGTTTCTAACTTCTTTTTAGGTTTTGTTTTGCTTTTGGCTCACAATCTATGTATGCAGAACATGTATTCTAGCAGGAGAAACATGGGAGGCAAACCAAGGCAAATGTCTGCAGCAGAAAAGGCAAGGCTTCGATTCGAGGTGGAAGGCATGAAAGCCTATTATAAGCGGGACAAGAATATAACCTTTAATATGGAGTAGAGTTTTAACCTGGGGGAAGTTGGGGAGGAGTTGCCCAACTTGCATCGTCAATTTGTAGATCGAGAGTGGAAGTTATTCCAAGATATGCCTGGTGGGTCTTATGAGGAGATAGTTTGAGAATTCTTTGTGGCCTATCAAGCTACACAGGATTTCAAGGGCTACAAAGGGAACAAGGAGAAATTCCCTAACTTGGATTCAGTTGTCGTTTGGGGTAAGAAGGTTTTTGTCACCCCCATTGCTATTAATGCCATCTACTTGGGTTACCAAATTGCACCTACCCCAACACTCTTAGCTAGGTTAGCTGCGGAGCAAAATCCCTATTGTGAAACAGCCCATGTCATTGCTCAGGGTGTCGCTATTTGGTCCACTATAAGGGGAGACATTCCAAGGAAGTCCTTGATCTTCGAAGTTCGTCTTTGGTATGATCTTGTCCGCAATCATTTCTTGCCATATTAAAATGATCAAAAGATAACTCAAGATGGGGCTATTTTGATTGAGGCTATTATGATGGGGGAGCCTATTAATTTTAGGGAGATAACTGCTATTGTGATAAGGAGAAAAGCTCATCGAGAAAGTGATTCTTTCCCCTTACCGGTGTTGATTACTAAGCTTTGTGCTAAGGCTGATGTCCCCACCCTCAGTTGTGATAAGTTCACTCATACTATTAGGGCTATCGATCGTGACAAGAAAACAGACAGGGACACCCCCAGGTTTAAGAGGCGAATGACTGAGCAGTTGGGGAAGTTGATAGTGATGAGCTTGATACTGGAGTAGATGCTTTATCTCCCTCCCGGTCTACTTCTGAGGAACGTACACATGCCCCCGCTCCCTTGATGACCAAAAGTGGCCTTCAAGACATGGTAGACAAAACGCATAGCCATGAGATGCAGCTTGCTAACCTAGCTATTAAATTACCTGGTATGATAAACAGAGTTGTCAAGAATGCAGTGAAAGGGGTAGTAGATAGCTTGAACACACTATGCAAGAGGGTAGATTGCATTGAAGGGGCGATCACAACACTGCGGGAAGATATTGGCAAGGCATAAGGTAAAGCTCCAATGGTAGAAGGATATTTGACCACTTTGCCTCCACCTCGCTCCATTCTCGGGCCCTTGGATAAACTATTTGCAGCTTATGCGGATGAAGATGATATGCTGCACCATACTGATGATGAGGACCCTGAGTTCCAGAAAGCCCTTCGTGACTCGACACTTTCTATGCACTCCCGAAAGGGTGGTGCTGGCTCAAGTGGAAGGACCTCAGATGATGAAGGAGCAGTTGATGATGATGATGATGAGGCATAGTCCTCCAGGGAGTTCACCCTTCTCCCTTCAGCTATTAGCATTAAGGGCAATGCTTCTTTTATGGGAGGGGGTGGCTTTACTTGATTTTCATTGATGCCCGTGATTGGGCTTGAGATATTTTTTTAGTGCCCTTGCCGGGCCTTGTTGACATTCTTGCTAGATTTGATTTGGCCCTTATCGGGCATATTTTGGATGATTGTGATGCTTATTGCCCTTGCCAGACCTTTAGATTATGTTAGTTTAATTTTGAACTTATTATTGTGCCCTCGCCGGGCTTAATTTTTGGTCATAGAGATTGTGTTGCCGGGCTGGTCTTACATGCCCCATCATCTTACTACCCGTGCTTTGAAAATATGCTAAAGGCCTACACCGAGGCTTATTCTTAATGAATCACGAGTTGACAATTTGGATATCGCCTTGTTAATAGTAGTTTAGCCATAAACTCCAAGGGTTTTCTTAATACCACGGTTATTTCCCAAGGAGCAAAATTTTTCTTTATCTTTCTTTTTCTTTTGTTTTTGTGTCGATCAGGGTTGGTGTTTCCCTATGATAGATTGAGAGGAGACTTTCTTAAGGGAAGATGCCAAGTTTTAGTTTCAAATTGAGTCCTTAGTTGTTGTCTCGAAATGGGCCCATATAAAATTTTCCTTGGCAAATTGTTTTTGAAAATAAAAGGAAGAAAGGAAATGAATTTTTTAGGAAAAGCATTCTCTTATCATGACTTGCGCACTCTCGCTTTGTCTTGATTGACTCACAAATGAGTGTGTAATGAACTCGGAATAGCTTGTCGAAAATCATTTGTCCCAATTGATTTTGAGACTAATGAAAGAAGTCTTGTGGAATGATGCCTTGTGTGGTGAGGCTTTACCTTGATTCTCATGTATGTGTGTCGTCTAGAACTTGCCCTAAATGTAATTCAAGGCAAAATTCTAGGTGTGACCGAGCTTGGAAGATGACCTTAGGACTTTTTTAATAGCCACTTCACCCAAATGACTTCCCGTGACATCAATCCTAGTGAACCCCTTTGAGCTTGTAACCATTCTTTGGCACCTTCCTAACACCTTGACCTTTTTAAATCTCTATCTTGGCACTCGTCCTCCCTAATTGCTTGAAAGTGAAATGTAGGCTAAAGCCTAAATTTGGGGGGGGGGAATGAAAAGACAACATAGGGAAACGCCTAAGTTTGGAGGTATATCTGATCAAATGAAGAGAAGAAAAGGAATGCACTTCAAATGCAAGGTAGCACCTTAGATTTGAATTGAAAATTGCTCCAAAAGTCAATCCAATGAGCGAAAAATGAAAAGCAAAAGTAGGTGCTACCAAATAAAGGCGATACAAGGAGTCGAATGATCATGATTGAAAAGGAAAAGATTGGGTTGTGTGAGGGAGAAATAAGGTGAAGTTGAACTTTGAAAATGTGAGCGGTGCTCAAAATAAGAACAAAGAGAATTAGGGAGGTAATCACTTGAACCAAATAAAGTCCTCACCTTAGCCCTAGCCAACATCATAACCCGCAAGTCCTTGGTGATTCCGAGCTTGGCTACCCTACATTAGTGGCGATTTACATAAAGGGCAAGCCTATGGTTCGACGTGTGTGCACTTGAACTTTCTTGAGAGAGTGAGAGTCTTCTTGGTTCTCCTATAATACCGTTGTTTTGTGAATTAATTGATTGTGAGTGGGATTCTCTCTTGTGGTGAGTGGCATCATGCACTCGAATTGAAACATTAAGTCTCTATCCGAATTAAGGGGAATGAATGAGACAAGTTATGTAGTGAATCTCTAGGCAAACCTTGACGGTCCATGCCAATGACTTGAGAATCTTAAATGTCTTGTTTTGAATTACAAAATTCCCTTGATTTTAAATCAGAAATGAAGTCCTTTTGGAAAAGGTTTTGAAATGGTCAAATGCCTTGAGTTTGTGGTGGTTTAAATTGAGATGAGCATTGAAGTTGAGTCTTTTGTTAATTCTTTTTCTTAATTTTTAGTATAGATCAATCTTTTATGCCTTGATTGAGTCTAGAGAATAATTCATTCCTTTCCTTGTGAGTATCTTGCTTGAGGACAAGCAATAGTTCAAGTTTGGGGGTTTGATAAGTCAGTAATCTACCAACTTATTGAGCCTTTATCCATGAATTATTGCTATATTTTGAATAGATTTAGAGGTTCTTATGACCTTTATTGATTTCTAAGAAGGTACTTGTGATTAAAGATGGAAACTAAGGAAATGGACCCAAAAAGAGCTTAAAAGGAGTGAAGTGTGAAGTGATCGCAAAAAGATGAAGAATCCTCCCTGAGATGCGGCGCTTGTGCGACACGCACAAGTCGTGGTGCATTTCGTACCTCCCACCACATAAAGCTTTGGATTGCCTGAAGGATCTGTCATGGGGTGTGGTCGTTGTGCAACACACACAACTCATGGTGTGAACCACACCCTCTTCGCATGATGTCTCCCAAGTCGGTTGAGTCACAGGTTCAGATAAAGAAGGTGTGTGAAGCGCACATCACGACGTGTGAACCGCACATCGCGCCGCACACCACTCGAAGGGAAATTTTGTCCAAAAAATTAGTGACATTTTGGGAAAGTCTAAAAGGCCAATTTAGGCACAATTGTAAATAACATTCTTCAGTCCTGAATATTCTGAAGAGCTTTTTACATTGAGAACAAGTTTTCCTCTCCAAGAAGAAGAGGGTTTCAATCTATTCTCTCTTCTAAATCTTGGTTAACCATTTGTGTACAAAAACTGAGCCTAGAACTTGAAGTTACACTTAAATGAAGAGGAATTTGACTTACCCAATTGGTATATCTCTCTCCTTTATTATGAGTGGCTAATTTCATTTGTTTATGTATGTGTTGATAATGGGTGCTTGACAAATTGGTGTGGGTGTTGTTAATTCTCACTTATAATTGCTTATTTGACATGGGTCTAGCAGTTTCTCCAAGTTTTAATCCTAAAATTGATGGTTGCAAACATTAATTTTCATTACTTGACAATGTTGTTGCTTGAAAGAGAATTTTATAGTTTCAGATGTGAGATTACTAGTGGGAACTTGGGACTCCATTTAGATTTGAGGCTAGAAATAGCTCATATCGACGAAATCACCCACTTAAGGGTCTAAGCTAGAGAGAGTGTGACCTCCCCAAGCTAGATATTGGTTGCTTGTTGATTTAGCCGATAATTCTCTAACTGGGATTATCGGATATATGGTTGTTGATCGAGATATAAGCAACCATGCTCATGACCAATGTTACTTGTGTCAATAAGTGTGAATTAATAAACACCCTATCCCACATTAAAGCCCCATTAGATACACATCCCTAGCTCTTACTCAATTTGGTACACCCGCTTTACTTATTTGCTTCATTACGAATTACAATTGTAGTGACAGAATCCCAATTTCCCCAACCTTTTTACTTTCGTGTTTTAAGCATTTCCTCTCCTTGTGAACACATTTCAATACAATCTTCATATAGCTAGCATCAAGTCTCTGTGGGTACGACCCCGACACCTATTGGGTACTTATAAATATGTTTTGGTTGACGATCATCGTGCCTCCATACTTAGGGAGTATGATTTGAGCGTTTATCAACTTCCCAAGTCACCTTGTCACCTAGACTTCCCAAGTCACCTTGTCATTACCCGACATTTATGCCCATACTCGGACTACCATTCCCTTACCTCAGTCAACCACTATGACTCAACAACCCAGAGTAAACCCCACTACTAGTGACAGAGACCGCACCCATCGTACCGTCACCTACTAGTACAAAAGTGCCCCAATAACCCCCAGGTCCATACTCGGCAAGTAACAACATCCAACATTATAACCATACCATGAGTCTCTTCCTTAGCTTATCAACCGCACGTAACAAGTCTAATCGACATTGACAATTCTCAGTGATCACAAATATATATCCTTTTTACATAATCCAGACCAAACAAGGATCCCTAGGACATTATCTATGCCAATAACATGGGACCCTGGTTCACAGAAGAACCACCTTTTCACTTAAGCACACTAACCCGGCCCTTCAAGGACCAACTATACGCCAAATAATAATAAATCTCGGCCCTTTCAGGAACCCAACATGTGAAGAACAATAAGTAACAATTAGACATGTAACAATATATTTCAAGACTCTCAGTCTTTCTTCTAAACTTATCAACCACAGCGAACAGATTCAACAACCAACTTAAACAATGAGCAAGTAACAATAGCATAAACCCTTTCTATTCTCCTCGGACCCACTAAGTATCCCTATACCACACCTAGTGTTAACATAAAATCCCGGTCTACTCTAAGACCAACCTCACATTTAAATATAATTACCCGGCCTCTCATGGACCATATGAAATAATCACAATTCAAAAATACAACTCGGTCTACTCATGGAACCATTGAAAGAATACAATCAATTCAAGTAAATCAAAACCCATACTAGGTGTGTTACCCGAGCCAACCATTATGAATTCCCATATCAGGCATGGTACCCAAGCCAACCAATAAGTATCCCTTACTAGGCGTGATACCCGAGCCAACTAATAAGTAACCTGTACTAGGCATGGTACCCGAGCCAACCAATAAGTAAACTGTACCAGGTGTGGTACCCAAGCCAACCAATAAGTAACATGTACCATGCGTGGTACCTGAGCCAACCCAATGTCATTTAAAATCCAATTAATCAACAAACAATGAAAAAAGCATACTTGTAAACCAACAAGCAACAAAACAAGTTCATTTCACAAGACTGAATCCGGATAAGTAGACATTCTTTATCTCATTCCCTAAGCATGCAACTTACACAATATTAAGTTATAGTACATGAACACCTATTGCATATTGGAAAACAACAGCCATCACCTACCCCCAACCCTAGGTACATAACTCAATCTTGAATCCCATCTGAAGACTAAATCCCTGTTCACCCCCTTTTTGAATCATAACCCATGGCTACATCATTTCCGCACTACTCCTAAGACAGAATATAACATGGGGAAGACCTCCCTTAACCTTAGTAAATAAACCATTCTTGTTATTCTACTCCTTTATACCAAATCATTTATGAAGACTCCCTTTTTATTAGCCATTTAACTATCCAATCATTTTTTGTTTCCCGAACCTTCCCGACATTCTAGTCCCTAGAGTTTATCATCAAACATCACATAATAACCATAAACAACCAAGAATATGACAACACATTATCCCTGACATTATCAATCCCTAATCAATAAACTAACCAAACCATACAATGTTCCTCCAGACTTCGTGCATGAAGGCCAAAACATGATTTCTCCTTTCCGTCTATACAATAATACGAAATGAAAGCAGGTCAATATCTACTCAAGGTGAAGAAAACCTAGCCTACCTGGATGCCAAGCAGTTGTACACGTATTTTTTGGCTCTATGAAGGCGTTCCCTGATGATTGACAAGCCCGAATTCGTGGTTTCGCATCTTTTAGCCAGAATCTCCCCTCCCCATGGATCCCAAGCCTTAGAGAAACCTAGGAGGGTTTTTGGAGTAACCCCCGTTTGTTTTTTAGGGCTGAATAGGAGAGAATGAAATTATAAGCCCATTTTGGGTTTTATGATCCCGTCATTCCGCTATAGTGGCCTAATTACTGCTACAGCGGTACTGCCATAGCAGAAGTCGCCCGCTATAGTGGGTTGACCAACTTTGACTTGTGCTATAGCGAGAATTTCTCTGTTATAGCGGTCATCATTGTAGCACAGTGTCAACCGCTATAGAAGTTGACACAAAATAGAACCTCAGAAAATCCCCAAAAATGGCCCATTTCACAACACACTTCAAAATCCTGACGTTTTGAACCAACCCTTTCTCATCAACTTCGATATTGGAAGTTCTACTCAGTCAAATTTACTTCCGAAAAGTCCTACAGACTCCTTAACGCCTTAGCTAACAGAAAAAATTAGCTCAACCTTATCTATTTTACCCAATCGTTTCCTGGATTCCCCTAGACCTTACCTCGCTCAGAATTTATCTGAGACTAGCCTAGTCCAAAATTTCCAACTCCCCAACCAAGAAGTTTTTCTAACTCGTTCTTTGCACGAATAGCTCACCTATAACAAGGTGCCTTTTAGTAATGACTGAAAAGGTTATTACAACAGATACCAATTTACTCATCGTTCATCCCCAAATGATCTGTAATATAAAAAGAAAAGAATGAGCTCGCCCCTTGCACCTTACGCTCTTCCATGACAGCGTAATCATAACCTTATGCGAACCACCAAAACTTTTCAAACTCTT
Source organism: Jaltomata sinuosa (assembly GCA_003996215.1). Classification (NCBI taxonomy): domain Eukaryota; kingdom Viridiplantae; phylum Streptophyta; class Magnoliopsida; order Solanales; family Solanaceae; genus Jaltomata; species Jaltomata sinuosa. Next base: position 736,171 of record QJPP01000142.1, read on the forward strand.
AGTGTACCCAACTCAATTGAAAATTTTATTTGATCCTGCTTTGTCAAGGAATTCCTTCCTTCGGGCTGCACAAGGCTAATTAGATCATCCCTCCCCGAGTGCCCAAGAAATCCGAGGCCTCGTCGAAACACCGAAGCAAAAGAAATTCATACTTAACAAATGAAACAATTTCCCATGCCACGAGAACTAGATCCCTTTATGTTAAATTCTATACCCGGAGTTCAACTAACCCGAACTCCATTCTGAAGCTTCTATGGGATACTATGCCCCTTGTATATCATGATATCACCTTGCTGCTATCAACACTATTCCCCGAGACACCAAGTATCTCTAAACCACATAACACCAAAATTCCATTGGAACTCATCCTAGCTTGAGATTTTTTTCAACTCTCATCTTAGGGGGAATTCTACCCAGGCTCTTACACTCTAACCAAAGATATAGCGAGCACACCCCCATCACTCAATGAGCAGTAACACCAGGTATTATCATAATCGACAAGAGGAATAACAATGTTAAAGAAACCATTTAATAACCTCACTCCCTAAACTGACCCTACCACTAAGGATCAACAATAATAAACCAGCCAACAATCACCCTCATAACATAAGCCTATGAGCAGTGTCCAACACTACTCAGTCAATTATGGGTCATTTTTGCCAAATTCCACATGGGTGACCATTCCTACCAATGGTTAATCAAAATTTTACCAATACCTCGGGCTATCATATCTACCCTTTCCTCTCATCACGCATGGATGCTAATTAATTCTTGCAATAGCTCGCAGCTCAATTAGCGATTTTAAAATAACCTAAGAATGAAAAACAAAACAGGGAAAAATAGGACAGGAATTATTCCCTGTCCATCCCGCTATAGTGGCTTGCACACTGCTAATGCAACCCCCAAAAGTAGTAGCCCAGAAAATTTACCATTCTCTGAAAAATTCACTCATTCCCCTTCCCTGTTCTCAATGCTAACACCGAAAATGCGTTACGATCTTAAGACATAACCTCAAGACCAACCTCAACTATGCATAGTTGAGAATTTAGCACCCCATTATCATAAAATCATTTACGAAACACACTAGAATCGCGCACATTAACACATTCCTGCTATCGTACACTACTAGTCCCACTTTATCCTTTCTATGATTCCCAACCAATCCTGACTATCCCAAAATCGTAGCTTCCCCATAGTCATTAATCCTTTTTTGTTCCCTTACCATCTATACCAACATAAGTTTATACCCAAATGTAATGCAAATCATTCCAATTGATGCATACCGCAATTTATCACTAAAGCAAATCACAAATTTTAAAGTCAGAATAAATTTCCTTAAGTCATAATCATGAGTTACCAAAAAAAATTCCTTACCAAAATTCCCGCTATCAAGCAATAATAGCCCTTTTTTCTCATGGTTCCGAACCAATCCCGACTGTCCTAAAACTGAAGTTTCCCTACAGTCATTAGCCTTGTTCCCTCACCCATTTTTACCAATGCCAAGTCTATTTCCGAATTGCAATACCACTTTACTGATCAATTCAAGTACACATAGAAAGTTATTACCAATCCAAGCACACAAAATCAAGTTATGACTCCTCCCGGACCAAAAAATTCACCACAAGGCAAGAAATTTCACCCCATACGACTGCACTCATATAAGTAATACAATACACATAGTCTCAAATTTTAAGCCACAACACAATTAAGTCACATCTAATATCTTTTATTCGCCTCATGGATGACCATTAGTCGGTTATCCATGCTTTACCATAGCCTCTCAGGCCAGATACCAATTGAAACCTTCCCAGTTCTAATTTTCCTTGCTTGTGTCATCTCAATCAGAGTCAAATGACACCCTTTTTCCTTGTCGAGATACCAATTGGAATCGAGAGATACCAATTGGACTCAATCCATACAAGCAAGTAACAAACCGCAAGAAAGGATGGAAGAAGAGAGATATTTCCTAGAATGTTTCATAGCTTCTAAAATATTAGATGTGGACGTCAACACACCAATTCACAAGACTCTATTCAACATTTTTCTCTTGTACTGGAAGACCGGTAACCTAGGCTCTGATACCATCTGTCATGACCCAACTACCGGGCTGTGCGAGCGTCTACTCTAACCACCTAGATAGACGAACCCTTACCACCCAATCTAATAGGTGCTTGCGGAAAACAAAGTATAATAATATAATAATCTCATTTTTAATACGTGAAAACACTTACAACCTTGTTTCAGAAAACATCTATTTATAAAGAAATACAGTAAAACCTTCTTAAAATTGGGAAAAACAACCCTTCCTAGGATCTAGTCTAAACAGGTAGAAGAGCTACTATAGGAGTGATACAAGGAAAAGTAAGATGACACAACTCCCACCATGAAAACAAGAAGTAGAAGCTGTTGAAGATCGTCATTATCCTGTACCTAAGAAACATTACCAACCCTGCAACCAGACTATACCCAAAAAGGTATAGCAAGAGTAGAATCAGTACAAACACACGTACTGGTAGGCATCATCGGTCGATCCGAATCTATTCCATACCATCATATAAAAATTAAGGGGAAATGTGCAATTAATTATAATATTTCAGCCCTTCAACATTCACCATACCAAGCCCAGTACCAACCCAAGCCTGCCTATCCCTTTCGCTGCCAACTCCACCACTATGAGACTCTAGGATCTGACTCCTAGGACATTCCCAAGTCACCTTGACCCTTAGACTTCCAAAGTCACCTTGACACCTAGACTTCCCAAGTAATCTTGTCACCTAGACTTCCCAAGTCACCTTGACACCTAGACTTCCCAAGTCACCTTGTAACCTATACTTCCCAAGTCACCTTGACACCTAGAGTTCCCAAGTCACCTTGTCATTACCCGATATTTATGCCCATACCCGGACTACCATTCCCTTAACCCACTCAACCACTATTACTCAACAACCTAGAGTAAACCCCACTACTAGTGACATAGACCGCACCCGTCGTGCCACCACCTACTAGTACAAAACCACCCCAATGACCCCCAGGGCCATACTCGGAAAGTAACAACAACCAACATTATAACCAGACCACGAGTCTCTTTCTTAGCTTATCAACCACACGTAACAAGTCTAATCGATATTGACAATTCTCAGTGACAACAAACATATATCCTTTTTACATAACCCAGACCAAACAAGGATCCCTAGGACATCATCTATGCTAATAACTGTGACCCCAATTCATAGAAGAACCACCTTGTCACTTAAGCACACTAACCCGGCCCTTCAAGGACCAACTATACGCCAAATAATAATAAATCATGGCCCTCTCAGGAACCCAACATGTGAAGAACAATAAGTAATAATTAGACCCGTAACAATATATTTCCAAACTCTCAATCTTCCTTCTAAACTTATCAACCACATCAACCACAGGGAATAGATTCAATAAACAACTTAAACAATGAGCAAGTAACAATAGCATAAACCCTTTCTATCCTTCCCGGACCCACCAAGGATCCCTATACCACACCTAGTGTTAACATGCAATACCGGTCTACTCTAAGACCAACCTCACATTTAAATATAATTACCCAGCCTCTCATGGACCATATGCAATAATCGCAATTCAAGAATACAACCCGGTCCACTCATGGAACCATCGAAAGAATACAATCAATTCAAGTAAATCAAAACCCGTACTAGGCGTGGTACCCGAGCCAACCATTATGAATTCCTATACTAGGCATTGTACCCGAGCCAACCAATAAGTATCTCCTACCAGGCATAGTACCCGACCCAACTAATAAGTAACCTGTACCAGGCGTGGTACTCGAGCCAACAAATAAGTAACCTATACCAAGCGTGGTACTCGAGCCAACCAATAAGTAACTTGTACCAGGTGTGGTACCCAAGCCAACCAATAAGTAACATGTACCATGTTTTGTACCCGAGCCAACCGAATATCACACAAAATCCAACCAATCAACAAACAATGAACAAAGCATACTTGTAAACCAATAAGCAACAAAACAAGTTCATTTCACAAGACTGAATATGGATAAGTAGACATTCCTCATCTCATTCTCTAAGCATGCAACCACACAATACTAAGCGATAGTACATGAACACCTATTGCATATTGGGAAACAACAACCATCACCTACCCCCAACCCCAGTACATACCTCAATATTGAATCCCGTCTGGAGACTAAATCCTCTTTCACCCCCTTTTTGACACATAACCCGTGGCTACATCATTTCCGAACTACTCCAAAGACAGAATACAACATAGGGAAGACCTCCCCTAACCTTAGTAAATCAACCATTCTTGTTATTCTACTCCTTTATACCAAATCATTTATGAAGACTTCTTTTTTATTAGCTATTTAACTATCCAAGCATTTTCGGTTCCCCGAACCTTCCCGACACTCTAGTCCCTGGAGTCTATCATCAACCATCACATAATAACCATAAATAACCTGAAATATGACAACACATTATCCCCGACATTATCAATCCCTAATTAATAAACCAACCAAACCATACAATGTTCCTCCAGACTCCATGCCCGAAGTCCTAAGCATGATTTCTCCTTTCCATCTATACAATAATACGAAATGAAAGCAGGTCAATATCTACTCAAGGTGAAGAAAACCTAGCCTGTCTGGATGCCTAGAAGTTGTACACATATTTTCTGGCTTTGTAAAGGTATTCCCTGATGATTGACAATCCTGAATCAGTGGTTTTGCGTCCATTAAGCCATAATCTCCCCTCTCCATGGCTCCCAAGTCTTGGAGCAGCCTAGGAGGGTTTTTGGAGTAACCCATGTCTGATTTTTGGGGCTGAATGGGAGAGAATGAAATTATAAACTCGTTCTGGATTTTCTGATCCTGTCGTTCTGCTATAGCGGCCTAATTACCACTACAATGGTATCGCCATAGCAAAAGCCACCCGCTATCGCAGGTTGACCGCCTTTGACTTCTGCTATAGTAGGAATTTCTCTACTATAGCGATCATTATTATAGCGCAGTATCAACCGCTATAGCAGTTCACATGAAATACAACCTCTAAAAATCCCTAAAAATGGTCCATTTCACAACATACTTCAAAATCCTAACATTTCAAATCAACGTTTTACATCAACTTCGATATCGGGAGTCCTACTCACCCGAATTCACTTTCAAAAAGTCATACGGACTCCTTAACGCCTTTAGATAACGAAAAAAATAGCTCAACCTTAGACATTTTATTCAATCCTTTCACAGATTGCCCTAGACCTTACCTTGCTTAGAATTTGTCAAAGACTAACCTAACCCAAAATTTTTAACTCCCCAACCCAAAAGTTTTTCTAACCCGTTCTTTGCATGAATAACTCACCCATAACGAGGTGTCTTTTAGTAATGACTGAACAAGTCGTTACAGTAACCACTACTGCTTTGTCATTCCTACCATCTAGAAAGTAGTTTAGTCCACACCATGTGACTCAATCAAACTGAGGTTATGCAACCTCTCCTGCTAACTTACCAAAACCTCATAAGCATCCTCCTTGGGGGCATTAGTGTAACGGGAAGGACCCATTCTAAAAAGCGGTCAAACATCTTTTGCTTCTCTATTGCCATCGTTGTCTTAGACACAATCGGTGGAGCAACAAGTTATACTATCAAAGCATCCATGTAAGGACCCACAATAGCTGGTTATTCCCCGGGTGTCTGAAACCCCTGAACTAGTATCTACTCTGAAGGCTTAATCCCAACTCTAGTCTATGAATCATTAAGAGTGACGGGTAGAACTCCTGCCTGAGCCATACCCTCCAAGAAGCTCAGAATGTAAATCATGGTGTCCTATAACACTAGACTAGCTATGAGACCCTGTGGCACCTTGGCTGGCCCCAAAACCTCGGGCAGAAAAGCCACATCCTCAATCTCAACCTCAAGTTCAAGGAATGTCGATCTAGCATGACCCCAAGCTAGGGAAGTAACATGTGCCCTACCTTGTGCATGCTCTCAACCCCTGCCTCAACCATATTCAGGGCCCTAGAAACAAGAGTATGCGCATCATCTCCTATCGCAAGTGATCTCATTCTCACCACTATGAGTGAATGAAACACGAAGTTTAGAAAACTCAAGAGATAACTAATTTCACATGATAAGGAATCAAAGAACAAAATTTTCTTAAAATATCTGATATCTTCCCAAAGATAGATACAAATGTCATTATACTAATCCACGAGACTCTACTTGACACTTGCTCTTGTACTATTGAGACTGGTGAACCCAATGCTATGATACGAAAATTTCATGGTTCAAAAATCTTGAATTATAATGGCACCTACCTTGACCCCTCCTAGTAGGTAAACCAACCCTCACACACAATAGGAACTAAATAAACAAAAACATAAGGTAAATAAAACAACTAATAATCTAAGTACAACTTTTGTTGCCTCATATATAAGTACATCAACTTTTGTTGCCTCATATATAAGTACATATAAGGCTCTAGAATCCCAATGAACTTAATGTCACGTGTACAAGAGCTTCTTATATAAGGAAAAACTTATAAAAAAATGATGCACCCATATCCAAGACATAAAAGAATAGGAATGAAAGAAGGAAGGAAATGGGTCAAGTCTCCAAATGTGGGGAGCACACCACAAATCCAATCAACGCTTACCAAGAACAAAATCAAGGACTGCATTGGAAACTGGTGCTAGGATCTGCATCAGAAAAAATATAAAAAATATAGGGTGAGTACAAACCACTAGTACTAAGTAGTCATCATAGGCCAATCGAGCTTAAGCATTTACTATATCACATAAAGAATATTAATAACCCTGCACGTAAAAAAGTTTCAGCAGTTCAATAATACTTGAATTCAATGATAAATCATAATAGAAACTGTGTTATAGCTTTTACAGCTCTGTCTTTATGGTAATATTTAAATTTAAAATAAAATTAATTTTTTCTTCCAATTTACCCTTATATAAATAAATAAAATTTTACATAACCAAGAAATCATTAAAAAGCTACTAATTTTTCAAGACATTTGATAAGGGGTAAGTTAGTAAGAAAATAATTCTTGATTTCAAGAAATGAGTATTTTTTTTTTGAAAGATGTAATCAAGATAAAAACACCATTAATTATTAATTAGAGGAAATATCAACTTTCTTCAATCATTCGAACGATTAACTAATGCCATTTATACGTATGATATTCAAAACTCAATTTGTCGATCTTTTGTGCTTGTCTATGATATTCTATGATGTGACACTTAAAAATCTAAATAAAAGTAGTATTTATAGGGTTTCAAGGAGTTCTGGGTCGGTTCTGGATCAATTTGGCCAAACTTGGCCGAACTAGGCCAAGATTTGGCCTATGACATTTCCCTGCGCGGTGTCGTAGTACTTCTGGGCAGTCCACTTTTGGCGTCTGGTCTATTTCACTACGGGGGCACTTGGGGTGGCGTCCAGGGCTTTTTCATAGTGTGTTTTTTGCTCTTTTTTTTATTATTTTACCTTCATCAAGCTCTCGTCTTGATCTCCTATCCATGGGCATGCTCCAGATCATCATCCTAAGCTCCTGCTCAGACTTCAAAGCTCCATAATTGCTCAAATATGTTTCAAATCCATGCAGAATTCTTCATCTTTCAACTTGCACATCAAGACAAGCTATGTAAGCGTATTTCATATAAAGTAAGCTCTAAAGTGTCTTAAAACAACTAAAATGTGAGACAATCTATAGCATAAAATCACCACTTTTAGCCTCACATCACTATATTATATACTATAATGAATCCCCTTGACACAACTAAGAAGCTTAGCTCAATGGTCCAGTGGGTTCAAATCTTTCTCTGGGGTTTTTGCTTCGATTCTCACTACCTTATGTATTGTACCCTTTTGTAGTTTCATCTGAGAAGCTCAGCTTTTATGCATAGGGTAAAAGCTTTATTAAGGCGCACACGATTCTTTTCTCATTGATAAAAGTAAGACCAAAGTATATACAATAGATTTTTGTGATAAATTCATAAAAGGATTATTCTTACTTATAATGTTGGAGAACTTAATAAAAATCTATAAATACTTAGGTTAAGAAAAATAAATATTATATATAATATAAAAAATATTATATAGATGAAAAATTAAAAATATTAAAGATAAAATAGACATTGTATAAGATAAGAGAGAAGAATATGTATTGTTCATAATTGAGGGGAGGTTTGATTTTTAAGACAACGTTGGAGGATGTAAATGATTTTCACCCTTATATGGATATCATAACTTTTGAATTATTTTCATAGTAGTAGATTTTTGCAATTAATGTAGTATATTTAAACAAAATGTTATCACTTTTATTCATATATTCTCTACTTTTTCTCAAAAACAAGAATTATATTTAGGGCCCATTTGGACATGTGATATGAAATTATGATATATGAAGTTGAAATTTTGTTTGGACATGCAACTTGCATTTTTTAAGTTGTATTTGTAATTCTCATAAATATGAAAATCCACAAGTTGTGAAAACTATTAAATTTTTCTCAATTCTTATAAAATATTATCAAATGAGAAAATCATAGTTCATAAATAGGATATCGTAATATCCTAAAATTTTATATTGATAAATCACAAATTTTCATGTTCCATTTATAAATAAATATTTGTGATACAAATTTTCAAGTACACATAATTTATAAAGATTCACTAGTCAACAATAAAGGTAACTAGTTATTCTTTAATATAATCCTTTCACATAGTACAGATCATCATTTTAGGCCGAGCATGAGTCTTTTTTTTGGGTAAAATTTAAAAGATAGTTTTTTATATAAAATATAAACTTATGGGTCAAATTTTGTATTTAAAAAAATTGAATTCATGATTTGAAATTTCAAATAATGGTTTTTTGAGAATTTGGAATTTTATCTCATGATTTCAGATCATGAGATAAAATTGCATGTCCAAACGCTAGCTTAAATTTTTATTATTTTGTTTCTCTTTATCTATTGTTCATAATTCATAAATCATATCAGTCTTTTTCTCGTACAAGAATCTTGACAATTTTCAAAAATATATGATTGAAGGGGCACTAATTCGAAAAAAAAATAAAAATCTCAAAATAAAGTAAAATACTTCAAAATAAAAAGAAAAAAGCGCAAGAAAGTTTAAGAAGGATTGGATGGAGGAGGACAAAAAATAGGAAGAAATGTTAAATAAGGACATGACAACTAACAAGGCAAGCTCAATTTTTGCGGATTAAGGTTAATCTTGCCCTTCGCGCCCTACCCCATTTATCTTGCTGCAATCTTCTCGACTTCAAGTGTTACTTCTTCATATTTTGAATTTCCTTGATGAAAATCTTGCCTCTGACATTGCTTAAAATATATAAAGAGAATATGGAGTATGAAACTTCAGAAGTGAGAGAAAGAGTGGTTTGTATTAGAAGCATTATATCTAAATGGATTTGTGTACAAAGGTATTAAGAAATCATACTTTGGGTGTATTTTTTATCGGATCATACCAACACCAACACCACTTCTTCTTTTTCTTTCCTGTTTTTGGTCAATGCCTTTCCATACTATGACGATCAGACCCGTATATAAAAAAAAATTGTTAGGTTAAAAATCTCGCAAGAGGCAGCCTAGGCAAAAGTTAGGACTCAAAAAGTTCGCTAGGTTCAAAATCTCGAAGAGGCAGCCTAGGAAAAAGTTACACATATGAAAAAAATCCTCTAGGTTGAAAACCTTGCAAGAGGCAGTCTAGACAAAAGTTAGGACACAAAAAAAATCACTCTTTCTGAATTACAAAATAACTTGATCCTTTTCATCGATGTACATAAGCAGCTTAGAGTTTTATTCTAAGTTCAGTCTCATGAGTTAAAAAAGATACATATCACCACAAGTATTGTTCGAATGAAGTATGATGGAAAAAAATTTAGTTGACTGGACACATGAAGGCCAGGTTTACATGAACTGATGGATCGATGGGGGGAAACCTCTATGAAATATGGGTTTCATCGACATAATTATTATAGTATTTTAGTGGAATGTCATGTCTTCAAGTTGAAGTCTTCAAATCTTTCAAGTCTTCAAGTTAAAGTTTTCAAATCCACCACATTTGAAAGTTGAAGTTTTCGAATCCGCTGAGTCTGCAAGTTGAAATCTTCAAATTCTCTGAGTTTTTTCTTCTAGTTGAAGTTTTCAAATTCAGAACATCCTCGAGTTGAAGTCTTCAAATACATTGAGTCTGCAATCCTCCAAGTCTTCAAATTGATGATTCAAATTCACTACATCTGCAAGTTAAAGTCTTCAAATATGATAAGCATGTTAGTTAAAGTCTCAAATCTACCAAGTGTGCAAGTTCAAGTCCACAAATGTCTTCAAGATGATGTTTTCAAATTCACTGAGTCTGAAGTCTTAAACCTACCACGCCTTCAAGTAAGATTCGTCAAGTCTTCAAGTTGAGGTCTTCAAATCTTTTAAGTCTTCATGTGAAAGTCGTCGGGAGACAATCAAAATCTTAAAGAGCGGATGAAATTCATCATATACTATGTCTTAAGCCTTATTTTTCCAAAAAATATAACCAAAATCTTAAAGTGCGGATGAAGTTAATCATGTACTACACCTTTATGCCTAGTTTCTTTGAGGGACATAATCAAATTCTTAAAGCATAGATGAAATTTACCATGTACTATGCCTTGAGCATTAAAAAACGTGCTCCACTCTTAGAAAACTCGTTCATGAACTTAAGGGGAAAAAAAGAAGCAAAAGTGATTTCAAGAGGCTTACGAAAGTTAACGTGGTGAACTTTAGCAGATCCTCTACAATTGCATAAAAAATTTTATTTAATAGTCTCAATGGGACGAGTTGCTATTTATAGAGTAGCTAGAGCTGTAGAAGGGATTTTCAAGGGGGTATTTTGCTTGAATTGAACTTTAGGAGTATACCTCTCCGAATCAAGTCATTGAACATGTTAGCCATTGAGTCATTAAACAAATAAAGCAAAATCATGGGCTAACAAATTATCCAAATCGTTTCTCATGTCACGGAAACAAGCATTTGCTATAAGATAACAAAAATATGGTGTTGTTTTAGTAGTACTTCAAGTCTAGTCCATCGACTTTTGACAAGTTCAAACTTCACAAAGTCTTGAATTAGAAGGTATTTATTAGTATTTAGATTTTATTAAATTTAAATTCGTAAAAAAAATTAGACTATGTCAAATTCAAGACCACAGTCCTAATAAATATTGTGTCTAATATAATTTCAAATGCATTGTGTTAATCCATTTAAATGGACTACAAATAATGAGTCCATTTTATTAGCCAAGATCCAAATAGCTATTAGTCCATCTTAAAGTTTAGGTTCATGCCACATGTCAAATGATGTGATAATTTAAGTCAAATAAATAAGCCAGTAAACTCAAGCCACATGTCAAATGATGTAATAATTCAAGTCAAATAAATGACCCAATGAAATCATGTCACATGTTAAATAAGGTGGCAATCCAAGTCAGACAAAAGAGTCAATCATATCATATTAAGTGTGTAGGTGACATGTTCTTGCCAATCAAATTGAAGCTTGCTATCGAATACATGTGATTGGTCAGTTCAAATCGACTAATCAAATCACACAACTACACTCTTCCTCAAAACTATAATAGGGGAATTTCATAACTCATAAAAAGAGGAATTAAGAACAAAAAGCAAGAAGAGAGCTCGTAGATCAAAGCCGCAGATTTCTCTACAAGCTACAAGTTCAAGTTCAAGTTCAAGATCAAGAACTAAAGACAAATATCAAGTTACTTGTTCGTATTAATTCATTATTCATGAAAATCATCCAAGTGTTCGTGGCGAATAATTCAAATCAAATTCAGAGTCAAAGACTCAATATCAAGCTATTCAGGCCCTGGAATCTAAATCAAATTCAAGTTCGACATAGTTCATATTGTTATTGAAAGAATCAGGGAATTATTATAAAAATTATAACGCTCATCATACTTGAAATATTATTCAATTTATTCGTCTTGATTATTGTTTTTCTCGACTCAAAATTTTATTATTTAGAGACATGAAATGGCAAAACGGTAGTTAAAATGGAACGAAAAAGGAAGTACATTCAAGTGATAAAAATTGCAAGTAAAAGGCACTATAATGTTATACGTATTAAATAAAATATTACAAAGGGTTAGTTTATAAATACTAAATGTGATTGAATTTTATATTTAATTTTTTAAAAAAGGACACAAGTCACAGAACCAATGTATACTCTAAATTATATTTAATTTTTATTATAATTAAGTAATAAATTAAAATTAAAATACATATCAGTTACTTCATTATACTTGAGAGATGAATTTCATATAAAGAACACATGTTACAAAAATATTTTTCTCTTTGTATAGTTGGAAGTTGGAACTTCCATGTTTCTTCATTTGTTTTTTCTTGCGTCATATTATGTTTTTTTACAATAAAATTCATAAAAAAAAAAAAAAACTTTTCCTTTACTTATGTTATTAGTGTAAATTCAGACATTGTTCCATTTTTTCCTAAGAAATCATACATGGGTATTTACGATCGGATTAGACCAACACCATTTCTTTTCTCGCTGTTTTTGGTCAACGCCTTCCCACACCATGACGACTGGGCCCGGCATATTCAACTCTAGGGGGTGTTTGTTATACTGTACAAAATACAGATAATTTTAGAATAAAAAATTAAAAATTGGTATTTTGTCCAACCCTTGTTTGGTTACTAAGGGTGTGTTCAGTACGAAGAAAACATAAAATATTTTTCAATTTATTCATGTTCGATTGGTCAAATAGTTTGTAAAGTATTTTCTTTAGGAAAACGAATTTTTCACAAATGAGTAAAATAAGCTCTCTAATGAAAGTAAGTTGGGAAAACAAGCTCAGCTAGTGATATTTCACACAGATTGTATCCTCCCCACCGTCAAACACACCTCATCTTCACTCTCACCCCCCATGACCCTTATCCCCACCATTCCATACCCTTACCTTCTCAACCGACATTTCATAGTATTTAACTAAATTATATACAAATGCTTTTAGGATAATAGTTTTTGATTACCTACTTAACACAAGAAAATAAGTGGAGAACTCACTAATTTTCTAGAAAATATTTTTCAAGAAAATATTTTCCTTCATATCAAACACACTCAAATTCTAGGATAAGTTATATCAAAATTAGTAATTAGAACCGGCTAGGTTATTTCTGTCAGAGGATAGAATAATAGTATCGAAATTAGTTATCCGAGATAAAATAATGAAAATAACAAAAATACCCCTAAAGTCCCCCAAACCTTTTTTTACTAAATAGGATGGAAGAGATTTTTTTAAACAAACAATTTCTTAGAAATTATGTTCTTAAAAGCAATACATGTTATTCTTAATACAACAAATTAAACGAATATTAATAAAAAAAAATATATCAAAATAACTAATCCTAATCAGTGCTTTAAAAGAGGGGGAATAAGGCAAGGCGTTTTACTTAGCACGGGGCGAAGCGTAAGCTCCGGAGTGTTGGGGCATAAGCCCCATGGATCTTTAATTTTTAATTTATAATATAGTAAAATAGTATAATAACTCAAAAATTATAAAAAAAAAATACATTAGTAATTTTTAAAATTTAAAACATGACTAAAGAAACTCATAGAAAATAAAACTTCTAACATCATTTTACAAGTAGAAATAATGCAATGATATACAAGTTATTATGAGATTGAAATCAACTCTAACATTTAACTCCAAACAATAAAAGAATCACAATTTCTTAGAATATATGACTATACTATGCAATTTACCTTTCAAAAAAGAAATAATTAATGAACTATAAGTATTATAATTAAAACATCACTCCTTCATGAATAAATAAAATGCTTTCAAATAACAAAACAATAAAATATGATAATTTTGAGACATAGGAACAAAAAACATGAAGACCAATGACAAGTTGAGATGTAAAATCTGGCTATGTGTTTTAAAAAGAAATGTTAAGTGATATATATTCACCCTCACGACATTCTCAAATAGTAAATAAGCAATTAGTTTTCTCAACTTTCTTATTTCTATAGATGAGGAGTACTAAGCATCATTCATTTATTGAAAAATTATGAGAATCAACAATGTTGACAAAGAAATTTGACACATAATTGGGTAGAACTATTAGGCGAGCTCCGAGCGTTGGGCGTTAGGCGTGTTTGGGGCGTACGCTCGGGCGCTTATGGCCTAAGCCTCGCAGGACTTAAGCCACGCACGTGAGCCCCGAGGCGAGCCTCAAGACTGCCTTTTAAAACACTGATCCTAATATAACTTATATGGAACATAACTTATTTTTTAAAATCAAATGACCCCTAAAAGTTTCATATGAAACTTTTTAAACAATAATCCTGAAAAATACGTACTTATATAAGGGTGTGTTCGGTATGGAGTTTTCAATTTTCTTATTTTTGGTTGGTCAAAATTTTTAGAGAACATTTTCTCAAGGAAAATGAGTTCCTTAAAAATGACTTCTCTAGTTAAAGTAGAAAAAATAAGTTTCACAAATAACATTTCCCCACCCTCCAACACACCTCATCTTCCCTTCCACCCTCGTAACTCTTTTCCCACCACCTTCCATAGTATTTATCTAGATTATACCAATATTTTTAGGATAATATTTTCTACTTACGTACATAACACAAGAAAATAAGTAAGAAACTCAATTAAATCATTTTTGAATAAAATATTTTTCATGAAAAACATTTTTCTTCGTACCGAAAACACCCTAAAAAGAAAATATACATAATTAAATCCAAATTTGGTGTTAATATGAGATATAGTATTCTTTTTCTTTTCTCCGTCCTATTAATGTGCAGACCAACTAGTTTTATGAATGAAGAAACTCCTGAATCCAAAGAAAAAAGAGAATCCCAAAGCATCTCATTATGGAACTTGTTGGAGATGGATATAAGTACTAGGCACTAGCTATACTAACAAACCAAGCCCCTTGTACACAACTAAGAGGCGCTTTGCTGCTCTGTTCAACTCAGTTTATTAGTAAAAGATTAGGAAAAACAAAGCAAAAGAACCATATGGAGTACAACGAAGTTGGGGTGGGGGTGGGGGTGGGGGGGTGGGGAGTTTTAATGGCCTATGGACTGAATATAAGATATCTACAATCTCAACTAAGGAGACAACACTAATCACATGATCACTAGTTCTAAAACAAAGTTTTTGCTGAGAATAATCTTTGCTCCTTCCTGCAACTGTTCCTGCAACTGCAATCAAATGAATGAAAAACCTCTTCTTTTGAATCTGAACAACAATATTTCTCTCCCTTGTGCTATTATTCAGTATCCACAATTCCTCGGCTGCATGTAAATATTTTACTGATGAAATTTTATCTTTTACAGCCATTCTGGTGTCACAACTGGCAGTGAAATCCCACATTTCAGGGATTGTTAACAGACAGACATCAATGGCACATGAAACGAGAGCACGGATATGTGTAACAAGACACTGAAGCACTTGTTTAATCATGTTGCCAATTTATGGACCTACAATTGTCATCCCACTCTCAGGTGGATGCTGAATTTTTCCAAACATGTTGCTATCACCCCCTGTAGACACATCACCTTTATCTTCTTCCATTTGGGAAACCACTGTGCTATTGCTAATGTCAGTAACCCTCATACCACCAGGGGTTTGTCGCGAACTCCTGGATGTCGACTTCCTTTTCGAACCCCCTTCTCTACTCTTTTGCCGTGTATTCACAGTCAAGAAACCATTTGCCAGAGCTTCAAGTACTCTCGTGGTTGGAGGCCGATTTCTAGTGCTATGCCTAAGTGAGCTCAAGCTAGGTTGCTGCTGTTCCATACTAGCGCTATGTGTCAATGTCTTCAACTCACCAGAAACATCATCAGCACTCTTCATGTTACCACTTTGGTCTTCCGTCAATGCTGGCATCAGAATTTCATACTCTGAATCAGGGGGGACTTGAGGTTCATTGAGGTCAATCATTGTCCTAGTTTTAGGTTCCGCATCAGGAAGCTTCAAGACATGACCATCAGCAGAAGCACATTCGGCACTTTGAGAAGGACTGCTCTTTGATGAGTTGCTTGAGGACACCTTATCCTCAGACGAAGCTATTGGAATGTTGTTCGGCGATAGGTCATTGCTACTAGAGGTGTGGCGCATCTCTTGTTCCATTCCTGGAACCATCAAAGAATTTACCATGCCACTTCCACGACTACAAGCTGTTAGTCTCCTACGCCGCTTGGCAATGGGAGCTACAAAGTTCACATTGTTTTCTTTCAATCTCTTAAACGAGTGGGATTTTACCACTTTTCTTGGCTGCTTGTCTTCACAAATGTTTTTGGTTTTCTTCGAATCATTCACAGGTACAGTAGAAGAAGCAGGATCACATAAAGGAATGCCCTCATTTGAAGCTTCCTGAAACTTCTGGCCTGAAACACTGATTTTGTGACCTTTCTCATCAGAATGCATTTCTCCATTGGAGATAATCCTCGAGGAATCATTATGATTCACCTCAGCTTCATTAACCACAGAAGTACCAACAGAGTCTGATTCATCAGTAGACTCCTCTTCACTGTCTTCAGCTTTGTTTCCAGAAGACAATTTGTTTGAGATATCCACTGGAAGACTTCTCAACTCTCTCAATTTATAGGGTTTACCATCAGAGAGACTTGTATCTACAACCATAAACTTCATAACATCCGTATAACGGTTAGGAGTTCTAGGTTGAAGATAACAAGGGCGTTGTCTTGTTGGAAGATCATCTTGTTCTAACTTTGTTTCATCTGTACATTCACCTTCACCATTAAGCTCTAGAAGCTTAGGATCTGAAGCAACTTTACCCAATACATCTGTAACAGAATCGAAATAGTGGTTCCCTTTAACTAATCTCCTAGAGAACTTCTTAACATCAGGCATCAGAAAAACATATGGATTCTTGGGATTAGCAGCATAATTCAAGTGTTTAGGCTCCTGTGAGTGCCAACCTCTTGCTAATAGACGGGGCCAAACAGCTTCCCAGAATAGATCATAGGACCGAGCTTTACTAAGTCGGTAATCTCCAGTTAGAAACTTAATTACTTCGTCAGTTGTAAGAGAGGAGCATGCTTTGCCAGCTGGGACTTCTGAGCGTACAGCATGATTGGACCTTGAAGGTTCCAAGGTCATGCATGTAAGATCATATTTACCTTTGCCAATGCCTACTGCTTCAATGAGCATGTTTACCCCAATCATAGCCTTTAAAGAGAAGACATACTCTTCCAACAATATCTTTCCTTCCCCAAATGCCTTGGAGACCTGCCAAGCAATCAGATTAATTACAGTATTATAAAATACATATATAAGGTTTCACCTAACCTTAACAATGCAAGAAGTAACATTGCCCAAAAACTTGCCACTGATGTCACTCTTAATACTCATTACAAATTATACAACCTCTAACTAAAGCCTATCCACATAATCAGACATATAGATAATCAGAGCGATTTGCAATTTGCAATTTGCAATTTGCAGACCTTTATGGTATGAGGTTTCAAGTTTAAGTTCAGACAAAATCTATCCTTGTAATACTTTACACTATGAGCAGTTCATGCACATGTTCTGTCGATCAAGAAATCTCTTGTTTATTAGTCAGAAGAACCTTTCTTTCTTTGATTTTTTGGAAACTCAGAATAACCTAATAGCAACACGTACTCTTTTCCCTAAATCTATTTATTCCAGATTACTAGAACTGATGCACATACAAAGCCATCAGCTTGCTGATGATAGGATCATCATATATTTTCATAGGACGAGGGAATTTGAAAAATTCTAAAACCTAAAGTACCAAAGTTGGAGAATAAATAACTAACACATATAATGTTATCTTTGCCAAAAACAAAAAAAAAAAAAGCCTAACATGTACAACTTGGAATGCAAATATTCTAGAAAATATTTAGCAACTAAATCAACTAGGTTGATGAACAACCCAGAGAATGTTAAAAAAGCCAGTGATAAATCAAAAACACATCTAACCAGGCAGAATTACTTAGCAGGGGGCATAAACATGAGAAAACACTGAATATGGTAAATTTAGCTTGTCTGAATACCTCCGCTAAAGCCTTTTGGTTTTCTTCTGAAATGCGGGAAAGTAGACGAGACATCAGCTCCTGTTGCCTCGATCCAGTGAACATCTTTTGTCCACACACACTCCTTCTGCTTCTCACTTTTCGACATTCTGACCATCTACGGTACTCAGGGGATCCATAAAACTCCCCATAATAAAATGACAAAATGTCACCAGTCCTTTTAGTTTCAACGAACCTCTTCACATGAACAAAATTCTTCTCAAAGATGTACAGACCTAGAACTAAACTTGCCTTTTCAGTACCAGTCCAAGAATCTAGGACAGCACCAGGGACTAAACAATATCGCAGGGCTCTTATTTCCTGTAGTTTCTTTTCAGAAGATAGATTTGCTGATTCTCCTAGTGTCACCTTATTGTGCAAGATCGTGTCTGATGGCTCCTCTTTTACTGTGATGTTGTCCGTTTCTGAATGCATGTTGGTTAATCTGGTACATTCAGGGTCTGAGGGTACACTATCATTGGCTGCATTTATTGAATCAACCAGATATTCCAACTTTTCATTTTTCATGCTTCCAACTTCCTGATTGACCCACACTAGTGGTATGGGTAATCCCATCATGAAATCCCAGGAGACATCAGCTCTGGTCTCCTGATCAGCTAGCATTTTAGTATATGAAGTGTAGTCTCCCTGCAGAGGTGGAATTTCAACTTGATACTGGTTCCCAATTCGAGGAGGTATCTCTGGCTCTCCAAGAACGCCAGTCATATCAGAAGACTCAAAAGAAAGCAACTGATCCGCAGACACACCATCCATGTGATCTCCATTCACTTCAAATGAATCCATCTGCAAGAGAAAACGACTCGAGATTCTGTCATGAGATACAACTATAAAGCAAAAAATAACTCTCGTGAACATATTAAGTCCAAAGGTTTCTGATGGGACGGAATCAATAACCTACTCACAATATAATGCTAAGGAACCCAACAAAACAATAAAAATGCTCGAATTAGCTCTTCCAAGCGTGAAAAGCAACTACACTAAAGTGGTTGACTAAGTAGGTCTCTCGCACCCCCCCCCCCCTAAAAAAACCAAGATGGTTTCTGAACCTGTCTTGTTGCTTGTACAAAATGTACCTTCTGATCAAAGCATTTAAGTAGTTAAATTTAAGAATGCAATTGGCTTGTAACAGTTAGAGTGGCATCTAATGCAAAGGGGACTTTCGAAAGAAAACCACTCACCATAGATTGCAAGGAAACACCAACACTTCGAGAAGTTTATAATACCGAGCAGAGTCCTTCAAGAATTCCTTACACAAATATACGAAGAAGTACCTAATTCAGAAAATCAATGAGCTTGATGGTCATCTTTCTTCTTCATAGTTTTCTGCTAACATTCCGCTGCCCCTTATCCGTCAATTTACTGCCTAAAATTCCAGATAGATTGAAGTATAAGTATAGACCTAACAAATTTGATAAAATGTTGGTGAATAATCAAGTAAAATGCCGTTTGAAGAAGGCAGAGGCAAGTCTAATAACCAAATGCAAGATAACTAACAGAATACTGTTTAAAAGGAATAAAAACCAGAACTTACAACTTAATAGCGGATTCAGTCAAAAATCATCGAAAACTTGTGCATTTGAATTAATATCCAAACAATCAAAGGGGCTAAAAACACGAACACCGCTAGACAGAACTCAATTTTCATATAAAGTACACCAACAATAAAAGAATTCTTTCGAAAGGAAAACACATACTCAGAAGAAATAAAGATGAACAGAGAGATGTGAGTTGTAACATCAAACCCCAGATCCCTTTTTCAAAAAAAAAAAAACAAACAAGCCAAATATTAGGAAAGGACACAAACACTCACAAACCTTAAAGCAACCGTTCACATAAATCCTTAACCCCAAAATTTCAAAACAGAAGAAAACAAAGAGCACACATTGAAAGCATTCTTATCAAAAACGTAACTGAGAAAGAAACGAAACAAAAGGACAATGTAGAAAAAGTAGGAATCTTTATCAAGTCACACAGCAAGAAGCCATCACCTTTACTGTAAAAAATTCCCAATGGCGATCCTTAAATAAAATCAAAACACCATAACAAGTCGAAAACTTGCACAAAACCCACAACCCAAATCGTGTTTCACAAGCAAAACAAGGCATCTAAATACCCAGAAAACCATAACCCATCCATAACATAAACCAAGAGAGCAAAATAATCCAAAAAAACTGCTTAGAAGCAAAAAAGGAACGTGAAAGATAAAATGGGTCTACAAGTTATAGATGTAAAAACAAAGAAAACGTGAACATAAAAAACAAGAAAACTATTTTAAGAAAAAACAGACAAACATATATAAGAACATGATGTCTCAACATGTATATGACATATAAAAAGCTTCAAGGGTGAAGTTGTGTACCTATAGAGTATGCTTCATGGAGTTTGGGGTGGGTTGAATTCGAAGAAAGAGAGGGGCAAAATAGAGGAAAAATGTGAGACTATTTTTTCTCTTTCGCTTGCATATAAGAGAGAAATAGAGGGGGTGTGGGGTTTAGACAAGGGGGCTGGGTGGCTTAAAATAATATACTTCTACTACTGAGGGGGTTTGGTCCATTTAAAGAAAAAATGGATGATAAACCAAACGCGCCGTTAGAAAAGGTTGTACGTACTCGACAGTTTTTTACACTACAACACTTAAATTTAACATAATTGAAATATTCTATTAAAGAAGGAATTTTCTATTTTTTTTTAGTCTAGAAGAAATTATTTATATTAGCTTAATTAAAAGGAATGCAAGGAGAACAAGGAAAAGATTTGAATTTATCCTTTTACTATATAAATATCTTATTCTATCATTTATTATATTTTGCATTTATTTATATCCTTATTAGCAAATGGTTTCATATACTCTCTCTAGCTTTAGCGGAGCTTTAGAAGTGAAGTGGATGTGATCCTCGTGTTAAAATCGCGTGAAATATTAGATTTATTTGTCCATTTTTCAGTATGATTTTAAATTACCTTCTATTATAAGTCGATCAAGATTTTTATTAGACCTCCGTTACAACCAAGAAAAAATACAAAATAACTTACTTACGATAAAGATATATTAGATCTCCGTTATACTTGACAAATTGCATGTTTTTCACACGAAAGAAACATGTGAAGTGCATAAAAAATAAATTTTTGGTTTTCTTATTTCCTCCTCCTCCTCCTCCTCCTCCTCCTTCTTCTTCTTTTTTATTTTTTATTTTTTTTCTCTTTCTTCTCTGCTTAATATCTACCATTGACAAACCTTTTGCCATAATTATTTTGTTCATAAAAAAAAATGAAGATCGTCATTATTCTCTGAGAACATGTGACATTTTTTTTTTGTATAAAATCATATTAAAAAAATGAATCTTAAGTTTTAAAAAAAAGAATTTTAGCTAAAAAAGAAGATAAAAAAATCATCCCCCCCCCTGTTTGTCTTCTTCTTCGGTGACCCCCCCCCCCCCAATCTTCTTCTCCGGCGATCATCCCTCCCCTTTGATCTTCTTTTTCGGTTGTCAACCCACCCCTTGTTCGTAGTAATAATGTGAACAGATCTGAATTTTTTAAAAATATTCATGAAAATTTTTTTCGGCAAAAGCTATTCATTTATTTTAGGCAAAAAGTATGTGGAGTTGTATAGAAGGGGGAAGGAGGGACCGGGTAGGTGGGGTTGGGGTTTAGAATTTTTTAAAAAACTTTTGCTAAATTTTTTCTTCTTCTTTTTTCTCATAATTTATTTTAACTATTATTTTGGACTCAAATGTCATGTGTCTTCATTTAATTTGCCACTTTCATATGTCATCAGCAAGTGTGTTACACACCATTTACATATTTGGCTGAGTCAATAAAAAGTGTCAAAATGACACAGTCAAATGCTACTACATGTATATAAATAGTACAAGTCTTAGTAGAGGTGTCTAAGAGATAGATGTTGTCAACTTTAGGTGTCTCTCGATGGGTTCAACCTAAATTCTACTATTGCTAGTCGAAGCGCATCAAAACATGTTGTTAAAGTATACATACCTCGTTCGTATATATTACATAAATAATAGTCACACGTATAAATGGCATTCGTTAATCATTCGAACGAGTGAAGCAGTGTTTTAAAAGATAGAGGCATGAGGCAAGGTGTTTTATGCAGCATAGGGCGAAGCGTAAGCCTCGAAACATGTGTCATAAGTCTCATGGATCTACGGGGCGTACATCTCATGTATCCTTAATTTTATAATTTTATTACTACAAAAATAAATAAAAGTAAAATTTTCAATAGCTCTGCAAATAAATTTAAATAAATCACCATTAGTATAGAAAAAATATTATTATAATTATTATTTGAGAAAGGTAATAGCGCCATAGAGGTCATTGAGTAAATCATTTACAGTAGTACCACGAGCATCGACAAGGAAGAGTAAACCTCATTGATTTTTAACGTTATACAAATAATAATACTCGAGATAATCTTTAAAAAGACGACATCATCCATTACATCATTGATCTCCACATATACTAATCTTTTCCACCTTCAACTAATATTTGCACTGATTATTATTTATTTATATATTTTAAATAAATAGAAGAGTAAAAAGTGTAAAAACAATGGCAAAAACTGAATAAAGTTGCCTCAGAATAGAGTGCTATAGAATCACCATCCAATTAATTTTCAGCCATAATTATCTAAAAAACTATTTATAGCAGTCATTTACTATAAGAGATGCTTTCTTTCTTTATGTATTTTTTAAAAAAATCACTGCAACATGAAAATACGATAGCAAAAAGTATAAATGTATACACCAATAATAAAAATATGATTTATAGCTAAAATACTTATAGAATAATAAAAATTAAACTTAGCGCTCGAGGCGTACGCTTTTATGTCCGGGGCTTATGCCCCAAATTCTAGGGCATACGTCCTATGGATCTACACCTTTCATTTGCGTTCGGAGCATTTTTGGTACTGCCCTCTCCGAGACTCACCCCAAAACGCCTTTGAAAATACAAGACTAAAGAAAGTTGATACTCCCCCTATTTCATAATAAATATTTTTTTAGCTTGGTCACATGTAACAACCCTCAAGACTGTTTAATAATTTTCGCTTGTTTTTTTTCATTTGACCCTCTCTATAGCTTTTGATTGGTAGTTATGACTTTCAGGGATAGGTGGTTTGATTTTCTAGGTGATCAAATGAGTTTTGCAGAAGTTTTTTAGTTTTAGAAGTTTGAAACTTTGTAAATTTGACCAAGGTCAACATTTAGAGTTGGCGAGGTCAGATTCGAGTTATGATGATTCTACTAGGTCTGGAGGGTGATATTTGACCTAACTGGAGGTTTGGTTCAGTTTTTGAGGCTTTTGGGGGAATTTTGATCATTCTATTAAATTTTATACTTTTCTTAAGTTTGTAATTGACCACGGTCAATATATGGTCAAGACGACCATAGAACGATGAGTTGACAATTCCTACAGATTCAGAATGTGTTTTACAACTTATTTGCACTATTATCATGTGTTCGGAGGGAGGGGGTTCAAACGAATTGGGGGTCAATTTCCAGTTTTAGGCAGATTTTGAAGTTGTTGATATCTGGTGCCAGGTATCCTCCTTCGCAATCACAATCGTGAATGAGGAGATACCTTGGCCTTTGCATTCGCGAAGAAGATTTTTGGGTCAGGTCCCTTCTTCGTATTCGCAAGTGGTCCCTCGCTATCATGATGGGTTTTGGGTTGAGCAGGTCGCATTTGCGATCTAAGAGCAACACCTGGACATAATTTAACCCCCCCCCCCCCTCATTTTTGAACTTAAGCTTCATAATTCGATTTTAGGAGTTTTGGAGTACAGATTAAGGTAACTTTTGTAGGGTTTTCAAAGATTCTTCTCGAGGATAAGTTTCTAACCTGTCTATTTGATGATTTTCCAATGATTTGTCATTTATTTCATCGAATTATCGCGTATAAAAATGGGTTTTTTGGTCTTCTTCTTCAAAATTTAAGAGAGTGTAAATTGATGATTGAAGGTCCGATTTGAGCTCAATTTTCAACAAAATTTCATATTTGAGTTCCTTATCTTATGGATAAAATAATTTTGAAAGAATTTTTCAGATCCATCGCTAGATTCCAAGGGTCAATTTTTTGATCCAAAATTGACTCAAACTTTTATCGTGCGATATGAGTATCAATGGACTCGTATTCACGTATAAAACATATTTTTAAAGATTGGAAGCGTTTCGAGGCCATTCAAAAAGGAAAGACCATTGTCTAATCGTGTGAACTTGCAGTTTGGCTTTGAGGTAGATTATGACTTACTTTTCTTCAAACTTAGCTTGGTGAAAATTTATTGTGGAAAGAATATTATGGGTTGACAAAAATATTAGGTTGAAGTAATTATTGAGATAATTTGATATTGTGATACCCAAAATGGGATTTTTGCTAATGTATACTTACAATTTTGAATGACTATTTTGTATATTGTATTTTGGACAGTTTTATGCATTATTACTCATATGAGGGGTTAATTTACCATGATGGACACGATATGAAAAGTAACGAGTTTGGAAGGAATGTGGCCTACGGGCAAAGTTGAAAAATTCATTGGGTTTGTAGCCTGCGTTTATGAGTTTAGAATACGTTGTATCTTTGTCAATTGCATTTGTATTTACTTTGTCATGGTGATCTTGCATATACATTCATTCTCATGGATCATTGATATTGTATGATGGACAAACCCTTCTTGAAAGAAAGAATTGTTTTGGCCTGATTCAAGTTGAGGCGGTTATATTGGGAGAGATGATGTTGTTCACCAGCAGGAAAATATTTTGGCAGGATATATTGACCTTATGAGTCTCCCATGGTCTACACCTCACAGCATGCCACTGTGAAAGGGGTGTATATTGGTAGCATCACTGACCTTTGTATAGCATCCATAGTATTGCATTGGATTGCCTATCATACTTATGTCCTTATATGTACTTCTTTATTGTCATTTATATCATTAAACTGTTGAGATTTTTCTACATGCACGGTTATTTAATATTTTTTTATGCAATATAGTAATTGCTTAATCTCGATCGACCTATGATGTCTACTGAGTACAAGTAGTTTGTACTCACTCTATGGCTTCTACATCTTTCCGATGCAGATTCTAGAAACAGTTTCCAGCGCGATCCTTGAATAGAGAATGAGCTGTGCAAACAATGAAAATTCAATAATAAGAGTCTGATCTTCTCGCTTAAGAATATGTGATTCCTCCGGAGTGAAGTTGTTGGGGGGAAGAGAAGATGAGAAAGCTAGTTTAATTGAGGAAGCCACTTTCTTTAATGTATACTAGTTGGTCTACAAAAGCATGACGCATGACGCTTCTCCTTTTTTTAGTCCACTCTCCCTTAGAAAATGGAACTGCTTGAAAGCAGATTTTTCAATTACATAGGTGAATGTAGAGATCACCGGTGTCCTACTCGAGATGGTCAGCGTTGATTGGATATGTGGTGACCTCTCCACATCCGAAGACTTGACCCATTTCCTTCTTAAAAAAATTACTCACTTCCAGAAAGTATGTTTTTTTTTACTAACTACCCTTAGTCAAATGCCTTGAAAAGAAGTGTCTCTTTAATGATTTGGTGGTTATATATATTTTAATTTATTTAAATAAGAAAAAAATTGAAAGAAAAAATCAATTTGATTTTAATTTATATGTTACGATGAAGACAAAACTGAAAAAGCTACAACAACGTTTAGATTAGAATTATTATTGAATTCAGGTATTGTATAAATCAAAATATTTATTCAAATTTACAATTTATATGTTACCATGAAGACAAAGTTGCGCAATTAGCATAATTTTAGAAATTTGGTACTTTATTCTTTAATTTTTTAAGTTCTCAAAAATGTGTTTTAAAAATCTTATGAATTTATTAAAAAGCTCGTACTAATTAAATAATTTGAAATACATGTCAGAAAATGAATAACTAAGATATTTGGTAAGATATAAGAGTATATTGATCTTTTCCCTAAAAATAAATTATTTTATACCTTCCTTGTTTCAAGTTTCTCACTTTTTTTCACTTGAATTTTTCCTTTTTTTCACTTGAATTGTGGTACAATAGTGTTAGAATTGTCATGTGACCAGGAGGTCACAGGTTCAAGCCGTGGAAACAGCCCTTTGCAGAAATGTAAGGTGAGGCTGCGTACAATAGACCCTTGTGGTCCGGCCCTTCCCCGGACCCCGCGCATAGCGGGAGCTTTAGTACACCGGGCTGCCCTTAGTGTTAGTAATAAATTATAAGTTTTTATTTCTCAAATAAATGAAAAAGAAAAATAATGAACGAAAAAGTACATTTATTGTATGGAGTATATTCTATTATTGTCAGCTTTGCATAGAGTAAATTCTATTATTGCCAACAAGAAAGCATCAAAATACATTTTTAAAGTATACATACCTCGTTCATAATGGAAGGTATATTTTTCGTAATTAATTATCACACGTATAAATGTCATTCGTTAATCGTTTGAACGATTGAAAAAAGTTGATATTCCCTCCAGTTCATGAATTAGTGGTGTTTTTAGCTTGGACACATCTTTTACACTAATTACTCATTTCTTGAAATCAAGAATTATATTTACTAACTTACCCCTAATCAAGTGTCTTGAAAAAGTAGTAGCTTTTTAATGATTTCTTGGTTATGTGAAATTTTATTTACTTAAATAAAGGTAAATTGGAAGAAAAAATCAATTTAATTTTAAATTTAGATATTATCATGAAGACAGAGCTGAAAAAACTATAATGCAGTTTATATTATGATTATTATTGATTTCAAGTATTATTGAACTGCTGGAACTTTTCTGCGTGTAGGGTTATTTAACGTTCTTTATGCGATATAGTAGCTGCTTAAGCTCAGTTAGTCTATGATGGCTACTTAATACTAGTGGTTTGTACTCACTCTACATTTTCTGTATCTTTTTTTATGCAAACCCTAGCATCAGTTTTCAATGCAGACCTTGATTTCGTTCTTGATCAGCGTTGATTGGATTTGTGGTGAGCTCCCCGCATCTGGAGACTTGACCTATTTCCTTCCTTCTTTCATTCCTATTCTTTTATGTCTTGGACATGGATGTATCAGATTTTTATAAGTTTTTCCTTGTATTAGAAGTTTTTGTACACGTGACACTAAGTTCATGGGGATTGTAGAGTTTTATACTTATTTATATATGTGGTAACAAAAGTTGTATTTAGATTATTAATTGTCTTGTTTACCTTATGTTTCTGTTTGTTTAGTTCCAATTGCGTGTGAGGACTGGCTTACCTATTAGGAGGGGACAAGGTAGGTGGCATCATAATCCAAAATTTTTGGACCATGACAATTTCATATCAGCGCGTTGGATTCACCAGTTGTAACACCCAAAAATTTCTAAGCTAATACCCGAACTTTTTCCATGTTTATAATAATCTTTTGCCTAGTGTTGTGAGTGCTTTGGATGCAAATCATGTTCATATGAAATTCGTATCATCAAGTTTAGTTGCAAGCACCTCACCCAAGTAAGTTTTCATGTAAGACTAAATTAGGGTCAACTTCAATCGACCATTTCTCCTAAAATATAAAGAGTTAGGTGGCCTCGTACTCACTAAATTAAAGGTTTTTGAGTCCTCTTTTCAAATCCATCGACCGCGTATTAATTCGAGTTTGGAGTAAAAAGTTATGGGATTTTTACTGTAGCACTATCAGTGACTACGGACGGGATGACGAACCATGGTTCTGAACCACGATCTGTACTGTGACTCATGATTTCTGACTTGAACCTTAAAATTTTCATCTTCAAAACCACTAGTTGGTTCACGACCCGTAGACCAAAACCACGGTCCGTAGAGTGATCCATGGTTTGTCAAAATTCAGATTTTCTTTCCTAGATTCCATGAGTGACTTGACGGATCATCATTTTGGACGACGGTCCATCCTGTAACTCGTGGAATCACCTTCAGAGAGGTACCAAGTCCTTTAAATTCCACGAGTGGGTTGATGACCCGTCAACCTATTCCATGACCCGTCCTTCCATCCGTAGTTTCTGAGGGTCAGAGGATCCTTATTTCCTAAAGTCAAAACCATGAGTCACAGGATGGTCCGTCATTCAGAATCACGGACCGTAGAGTGACTCATGGAATGGAGTTCCAGTAGACTCCCAGAAGTGGTTCCTGAAACCACGAAACAGATGACGGTCCATAGACTGACTCATGGTCCCTGAAGCCGAGTCATTTTATCAGTTTTGCCAAGATTAAGTTCAGGGGTATTTTATTAGTTTCTCACTCTTTTAACTCCTATACTAAGTCGTTTTAAGCCTATTTAGAAGGGTTTTTATTCCCACTTGGCCTAAGTTCTCTTCCATTCTTTCAATCAAATTCCAAAAGAAGAAAAGGGGTTCCATCCTTTCAAGCTTCAAGTTAGGGTTTCATCTCCAAGTCTCCATCCTCAAGTCCCAAGCTAGAAAAGCTTCGAGTTCAGGTATGTGGGTATTCAATAAGGGAATCCCTTCACCCTTATGCCCAAAATCTTCAAGGTTTACTTTGATTTATGAATTTATGAAATTAGGGTTCTTACCAAAATTTGAGAAAAGTTATGAATTTTGTTTCAAAGTATAAATTCATGATTTTCCACTCATTACCCATGTTTTAATTAATATTCCTTGCATAATTTCAAGATCCCATATGTTTGATGATAATTCTAGCATGATTCCATTGAATTACATGTTTTCAAGCAAAATTAGCATGTTTAGATAACATGGCCTCTATTATCATGAAATTGCATGCCTAATTCTTCAAGTTATGAATTTAGAAAGAAAAATATATTTTGAATTATGGCTATGCTAAGTTTTAAGTATTATGAAGTATGCATTATATGACATTAGATATGTCTTTATGTTTATAAGAGGTTTGAAATCTACATATGTCTACCTAAGTTATGTGAATTGCATGGTATCAGATATACCCTTATGCTTTTCAAACAGATTTGGAATCAGATATGCCCAAGTATAAGATGAGCTATAAGTATGTTTTGGGAGTAGTATTTACCGAGTTGGACGGGGTGAGAGTACCTTTAGTCCCAGAACTACCGGCCCCATAGGTTCTAAGTCTCCCAGTTAGGCATCAAATCTAGTGATCATGCCACAGTCATGCCTTTATACCCTAGCAAGGTATATTGGGTCCTTTCGATGGGGCGTATACATCGAATTCTATATAGCTCACATGGTCTATGTCGGTTAGAGAACCTCCCACATAAATAGTTTCAAGTTAAAAAAATGTATTGACTCTTTGCTTTCAGATTTCAGACTTTCTACTTATGATTATATTTTTAGCTTATGATATCGCATTGAGTCATTACATTACAGATTTTACTATTTTCATATGATTCCAGCTTCAAGTAGATTTTAAGCATGTTATATCACAAATTATGCATGATCTTAGTTTTAAGCGTGCTTTCAAGTATACTTTATCATATCATATGCATATCTCACATACTCAATACATTTCATAGTACTGACCGCATACTTCTTTGTGCTCCATCCTATTATGATGTAGATCTTGTAGCCCGCTCCCAAATTCATGGCTAGTAGCTCAGCAACACATCCAGCCAGTTTGGTGAGTCCTCCTCATTCGAGGACTTGGAGTTTAGTTTCATTTCAGTATTTAGATTATGTATTCAATTTTTCAGTAGTTAGAGTTAGGTGGGGGCTTGTCCCAGTAACTCGCCAGTAGTAGAGGCTTTCAGACATAGAGTCAGATACTCAGCTATATTTAGACTTTCATCCTTAGACTTTTACTTATATAAACAGGTTGAGTTTCTCATTATTTCAGTTAAGCTTTCGTTATTATGTTTTGTTCAGTTTTTAAGTCATGCTAATGCCAGAGGGTTATCTTGAGATCACTTGTGATCTTGGGTCGCGTGTTACGTCCAGGGGGTAGGCTCGGGGCATGACAAACTTGGTATCTGAGCATCAGGTTCAAGAGTCCTAGGGTGTCTAAAAGCTGCATCAAGTAGAGTCTCTTTCATGAGTGTGAAACGCGCCACACTTATGAGAGGGAGGCTATGAGATATTTTAGGAAAAACTTCACTTCTTTCATGATTTGCTATTATGCGATAGAGTTTGACTCTATTTACCCTTCTAATCTATTCCGTATGCATTTCAGATAATGTCTCCACGAAGAAACCCCACGAGGAATACTAATCCGACCGCTCTATATCATGAGGTTACGAATGCAAAATTTTGTAAAGCCATCTGTATGTTGGATCAATCCATGACAACTCAGTTGAATGAGAAAGAGAAACTAAAAAAGAGAAAGAGGAAGACCAAGAAGACCAGAACATAGAACCAGTCATCTTTCCAGCAGAGGTTATTCAGACCAACCCCATCTTCGGTTAGCACACCAGCCCTCGATTCTCAATCTTGTCACTATAGGGCTCTGAGGACCTTGAGGTACCCTCGTTGTGGTAGTTGTGGTAAGCTCTATCTAGGTGAGTATCTTGCGGGCAAGGTGGGGTGTTTTATGTGTGGTCAGTTAGGCCATAGGATCAGGGATTTCCCCTTAGCTAAGCGGAGCAACTGTGGTGTTCAGCTCCAAAACCAATTCCTTTCACTGCCTAGCCAGCCGGGTCAGAGTATTCCTCCAGAAGTTGAATCAGGTACGTCACTAGATTTTCTTCCTGTATGCATCCATAGTCTCTAGACCCCTATTCTTGTTTGGTTATGAGTTGTCTTAACCTAGAACAAAGTGGAGATAGAAGGGTTGAGGCGTAGACTTTTAGGCGAAGGATAATCTTAGACTATAGAAGGAAATGGGTGTTCGTGCTAGATTCTGGAGCAATGTATGCTCTGTTAGTGTAAAGTGATCATAGTTCCTTTGAGATATTGGGGAGAGGTCTATATACTTAGAAGGGTAACATGATTCTAAGGGGAGATAGTGGGATGTAGAATCGGTCAGATTTTAGAGGCTCAGGTATTGATGTTTTTGGGTGTTAGAACAAGGTTAGGAGAGGAGGCAGAAGCTTAATTCCATCCTAGCATCCTTAGTATACTCCTACCATCATGTACCTTTTTGCATGCCTTGTGTATCAGGGCCATGGTCCTATTTCAAATATACGCACCCCATTCAAATTCACGCTCATATTTAGATTTTAAAGTGACAAGTGATTGCTTCAGACAACGATTCTAGTCTTACTCTGACATTCCATAAATCCCAACTTTATGCCTTGAGGTTCGTTATTTATGTAAACTCATGTCTCTCAGCACGCTCAGCCCTATTTACTCAATTCAGTCCTCAGATATGCCTTAATGGCAAATCAAATCATGTTACGCCAATTATATGCTCAGACCTGATTCTTGAAACGATTCGCGCTTATAATTTCCTTACTCTAAAGCCCTTTGACCTTTGCCTTTGATGACGAGGGGTGGTGATCCCCACTAATTCATGTCTTACATGCCCAATATGTGAAGTGCTCATGCCTATTGTGCTCAATTCCCCAAGCCCCACCTTGAGTGGTTTGATCACGCTAAGTGTAAGTCAAGATCAATCAGTAATCCTTCATTCGTGACGCTCATGCTCCCACTCTTTTCTTTCGGTGATTCTGGTTCATGTCGTTATAAGCATTAGGGAAGGAGGCCTTGTAGTAGCCTAAATGGGAGGTAGCAAATTTCTTTTCTTTGTTGGTATACTTGTTCCACCTTGACTTCTAGGTATGGGCAAATTGGGAGGTAAGGATTGTTCAGGCAAAATGGCTAGTTGAAGAATTTATATATGTCCCCCTGTAGAAGTTCTTAAAATTGTGACTCCTAATTATGATAGGGAAGAGGAGGGAAGTCTTGAATAGGGCAAGTTATGAAACCATAAGATGACCGTAGTGATAAGCTTGAATATCGTGATGGAATATATGTGGACCCTTGTTTTGTGCAATTAGTAACCCTTTGATTAGGGGCTCAAGGTTAGTTGGTTGTTGTGATAAGAAGGAATACTATTCTTAGGAGATAACTCTAGATGCAAGGGGTTTAGTCGAGGTAGTCTTGAACATAGAGAAAGAAGGTAGTTAGACTCAGACCTTAGTATCTATATGTGTGCAAGTGAGTATTTTTTTTATAGCATGATAAGTGTGGTATTTAGAAGATAATAGTTTTCCCGTAAAGCTACTCCTCTCATTTTATGTTCCTTTTAGCTAACTACGATTCCTAAGAATGCGTTCATTCTTTATGAGTTTTAGCTAAGTTCCTACTCTCACTCCAGACCAGTTATCATGTTAGATATTCAATTTCATATCCTATCAATGTTCTTATGCTCTATGTATACATATAGGTCTCACGAATCCATATCAGTTCATATTTTAGTTAGAAATCAATTACCCTGTCAGTACTCCAACTTTGAGAACTCAGTTAGTGGGATTGCATCTCTTTCCCTACTACCTCAGCCTAGTTAGTCATCATTCGAGGATGAATGATCCCAAGAGGGAGATATTATAACACTCTAAAAATCCTAAGTTAATACCCAAACCTTTTCCATGAGTGTAATGGTCTTTTCCCTACTGTGGTGAGTGCTTTGGATGCAAATAATGTTCATAAGAAACTCTTATCATCAAGTTTAGTTGCAAGCACCTCACTCAAGTAAGTTTTCATGTAAGACTAAATTAGGGTCAACTTCAATCAACCATTTCTCCTAAAATATAAAGAGTTAGGTGGCATCGTACTCACTAAATTAAAGGTTTTTGAGTCTTCTTTTCAAAGCAACCGACCGCGTATTAATCCGAGTTTGGAGTAAAAAGTTATGGGCTTTTTACTGCAGCACTATCAGTGACTACGGACGGGATAACGAACCATGGTTCTGAACCACGATCTGTACTGTGACTCGTGATTTCTGACTTGAACCTTAAAATTTTCATCTTCAGAACCATTGGTTGGTTCACGACCCATAGACTAAAATCACGGTCCGTAGAGTGACCCATGGTTTGTCAAAATTCAGCTTTTCTTTTCTAGATTTCACGAGTGACTTGACGGGTCATCATTTTGAAGTATGGTCTGTCCTGTAACTCATGGAATGAACTTCAGAGAGGTACCAATTCCTTTAAATTCCACGAGTGGGTTGATGACCCGTCAACCTATTCCATGACCCATCCTTCCATCAGTAGTTTTTGACGGTCAGAGGATCCTTACTTGCTAAAGTCAAAATCACGAGTCACAGGAGGGTCCGTCATTCAGAATCACGGATCATAGAGTGACTCGTGGAATGGAATTCCAGTAGACTCCCAGAAGTGGTTCCTAAAGTCATGAACCAGATAACGGTCTATCATTTACTTTGACGGTCTGTAGGTTGACTCGTGGTCCCTGAAGCCGAGTTATTTTATCAGTTTTTCCAAGCTTAAATCCAGGGGTATTTTTGTTATTTATCACTCTTTTAATTCCTATGCTAAGTCATTTTAAGCCTATTTAGAAGGGGTTTTATTCCCACTTGGCCTAAGTTCTCTCCCATTCTTTCAATCAAGTTCCAAAAGAAGAAAAGGGGTTCCATCTTCTCAAGCTTCAAGTTAGGGTTTCATCTCCAAGTCTCCATCCTCAAGTCCCAAGCTAGAAAAGCTTCGAGTTCAGGTATGTGGGTATTTAATAAGGGAATCCCTTCACCCTTATGCCCAAAATCCTTAAGTTTTACTTTGATTTATGAATTTATGAAATTAGGGTTCTTACCAAAATTGGAGAAAAGTTATGGGTTTTGTTTCAAAGTATAAATTCATGATTTCCCACTCATTACCCATATTTTAATTAAGATTCCTTACATAATTTCAAGAGACCATATATATGATGATAATTCTAGCATGATTCTATTGAATTACATGTCTTCAAGCAAAATTAGCATGTTTAGATAACATGGCCTCTATTATCATGAAATTGCATGCCTAATTATTCAAGTTATGAATTTAGAAAGAAAAGTATATTTTGAATTATGGCTATGCTAAGTTTTAAGTATTTTGAAGTATGAATTATATGACATTTGATATGTCTTTATATTTATAAGAGGCTTGGCATCTAGATATGTCTACCTAAGTTATGTGAATTGCATGGTATTAGATATACCCTTATTCTTTTCAAACAGATTTTGCATCAGATATGCCCAAGTATAAGATGAGTTATAAGTATATTTTGGGAGTAGTATTTCCAATCGAGTTGGATAGGGTGAGAGTACCTTTAGTCCCAGAACTACGTACCCCCGTAGGTTCTAAGTCTTCTCAGTTGGGCATCAAATTTAGTGATCACGCCACACTCATACCTTTATACCCTGGCAAGGTATATTGGGTCCTTTTGATGGGGTGTATACATCGGATTCAATGTAGCTCACATGGTCTATGTCGGTTAGAGAACCTACCACAGAAACAGTTTCAAGTTAAAAAAATGTATTGACTCTTTGCTTTCAGATTTCAGACTTACTACTTATGATTATGTTTTTAGCTTATGATATTGCATTGAGTCATTACATTACAGATTTTACTATTTTCATATGATTCCAGCTTCAAGGATATTTTAAGCATGTTTTATCACAAATTATGCATGATCTCAGTTTTAAGCGTGCTTTCAAGTATACTTTATCATATCATATGTATATCTCACATACTCAGTACATTATATAGTACTGACCACATACTTCTTTGTGCTCCATCCTATTATGATGTAGATGTTGTAGCCCGCTCCTAGATTCATGGCTAGTAGGTCAGCAGCACATCCAACCAGCTTGGTGAGTTCTCCTTATTCGAGGACTTGGAGTTTAGTTTCATGTCAGTATTTAGATTGTGTATTCAGTTTTTCAATATTTAGAATTAGTTGGGGGCTTGTCCCAGCAACTCGCCAGTAGTAGACGCTTTCAGACATAGAGTCAGATACTCTGCTATATTCAAATTTTCATCCTTAGAATTTTATTTATATAAACAGGTTGAGTTACTTATTACTTCAGTTAAGCTTCCGTTATTATGTTTTGTTCTTTTTTTTTGTTATTATGTTTTGTTTAGTTTTTAAGTCATGTTATTGCCAGAGGGTTATCTTGAGATCACTTGTGATCTTGGGTCCCGTGTTTACGTCCAAGGGGTAGGCTCGGGGCATGACACCAGTCTCATGAGTACAAGAGCAAGTGTCTAGTAAAGTCTCGTGGATCAATATAGTGACGTTTGTATCTATCTTTGGGAGGTTATGGGACATTTTAGGAAAATTCTATTCTTTAATTCCTTATTGTGTGAAATCAATTATCTTTTAAGTTTTCTAAACTTCGTATTTCATTCAGTCACAGTGGTGAAAACAAGATCACTTGATATAGGAGATGATTCGAATACACCAGTTGCTAGGGACCTGAATAGGATTGAGGTAGAGGTCAAGACTGTGGAAGAGATAGAACACATGTTTCTTTCCTAGCTCGGGGTCATGATAGAGCGACACCCGTTGAGCTTAAGATTGAGATTGAAGATGTGGCTTTTCATCCCAGGGGTTTGGGTCCAGTCAAGGTGCCATAGGGTTTCATAGCTAGTCTAGTGCTACATAATACCATGATTTACATTCTCAGCTTCTTGGAGGGTATGGATTAGATAGGAGTTCTATGTGTCACTCCCGATGATTCATATACTAGAGTTAGGATTAAGCCTCTAAAGTAGATACTGCTTCATGGGTTTTAGATACCCGGGGTGTAACAAGCTATTATGGCTCCTCAAATGAGTTCTTTGACAGTGCAACTTATTGCTCCAACAGTTGTAGCTAGGCTAGTGATGATAGTAGAGGAGTAGAAGATGTTTGATTGCTTTGTTAAAATGGGTCCTCCCTGTTACACTGGTGTACCTGAGGAGGATGCTTATGAGTTTTTGGTAAGTAGTCAGGAGAGGTTGCATAACCTCGGTTTGGTTGAGTCACATGGTGTGGAATAAACTACTCTCTAGATGGTAGGACCGACAAAGCAGTGGTGGATATATTTATTGTAGGCCAGTTGGGTCACCTTTTATGACTTGGACACAATTTTTTAAGGATTTTGTGGGGGGAAGTATATGCCTTATAGTATGAAAGAGTGTCTGAGGGACCAGTTTGATGATCTTAATTAGGTTACTATGACTGTTACTACGTATGATACCATGTTCTATGCCTTGGCTTGGCATGCATTTATGAGTTTGCCTACTAAGAATGAACAGATCAGGAAGTTCATGTAGGGGTTATATTCCTATCCATTTGACTATCAAGCATCTAGTCTACTGGAGTAATTTTCAATAGGTGATTGATCATTGCTATAAGTATTGAGCAATTTCATCATTTCACCTATAGAGGCAATGATAAGAGGGTTCATAGACATGGTATTTTCAATTGTTCATCATCCTAGGGCAGGAACTTCTCAGGTGAAGGTCCTCATTACCAGACTAGCAGGACAGTTCATGCGGTATTACAGGATTTTGATGGTGGTTTTTCTGGGTATAGAAGTCAAGGCAACCAGAGTTCAGGACAAATGTCGAAAGGTTCTTATTTTGGGTTCTTAGGTTGTAGTGGATACTCTAGTTCATCTGGCCATATCATCAGCCTATTACCGGTATAGATTATGAAGAATTTATTCATTTTGTTAGGCCATGTACTAGGCACATAGAGAGTAGAGCACCATAGAATTCTTAGGTTTAAGCCCATCGAGCACCGCCACCAGCTAGGGGAGGTGCACAAAGTGGTAGAGATGGTTCTTGGGTTTCTAAGGGTGGTAGGGTTGGATGTGGAGGCATACAAATCAGAGGCTCGGGACACGTGGCTAGTGTTATACTTTTCCATGTATACTAGAGGATGAGGCTTATGGTCATTATAGGTACTATTTTAGTTTCTATAATCACTGGGTTTGTCGTTATGGGTAAACCTTTCGTGCCAAGTTTTGGGTTAGAAAACTTTCGGGTTTGGGAGTTGTATTTTTTGGGTTAGGATAGTCTCGAACGGTTTCTGAGTGAGGTATGGTCTAGGAAAATCCAGGTGAGAATTGGGTAATGTATTGTGATGACCTAGTTTTTTTGTTAGCTAAGGTGTTAAAGAGTCTGAGGGACTTTCCAGAAATGAATTCGGGTAAGTAAAACTCTTGGTATTAAGGTTGATGTGAAGGGGTTGTTCCGGAATGTCAGGATTTAAGGTGTATTGTAAAATAGGCACTTTTGGGGAATTTTACAAGGTTCGGTCCTATAGAGAAAACCAATGACGGTCAGCATTGCCATAGAGGCTGGTTCCACTACGGTGGCACTGCTATAGCGGTGAACGTACCGCTATAGCAGAATAAGTTGGGTTTTAATGCAGACTCCCTAAAACATTAAGTTTTTCCTCAAGAACATTTTAGAGAAGGGCAAGGGCGATTGGGACAATCTCAACTCCATTTTTCACAAAATTTCATCCCAAAGGTAAGGATTTTACTCCCTTAACTTAGTACTATATTTCTTACGTAGTAGAATAGTTAACTGCGGGTTTGGGGGAATGTTTAGGTTAACCTAAGAATGTGGAATCCAGGGAAAAACGGGATTCTAGGGTGTTAAGTTCTTGGGTCCTGAATATTATTATTAGGTTATGACCTGTTCGCCATAATTCACCTAATGTATCCATAAAAATGGTAGTTTAAGTCGAATTAGTGGTGGGAAAACCCCGAGATGGGTAGAATGATCATAGGTTGGCCTGGAGATTAGGATTTGAGTATAATCCGGGTAATTATTAGGCCATGTGGACTGATTTAGTATATCTTGTAATCATTTTTAGACCAAGAATGAGCAAAGGCTTTGGGAAACGAAAAAGCTCCGGTCCAGTAGAGCTTTGAGTTATTCAAGGTAGGTGATGGTTATTGTTTTTTCCAAATACGATATGTGTTCATGTACTATTGCTTAGTATTGTACGTGGTTGCATGCTTAGGGAATAGAATTAAGAATGTCTATCTATCCTGTGTTAATTACGTGAAATGAACTTGGTATGGTTACTTGTTGGTTTACAAGTGTGATGTTGTTAGTTAATTATTGTCTTGTTGGATTGTGTGTGACATTCGGTTGGCTCGGGTACCATGCCTGGTACAGGTTACATATTGGTTGGCTCGGGTACCACACCTGGTACAAGTTCTATATTGGTTGGCTCGGGTAGCATGCCTGGTATGGGATTGATTTTACTTGTATTGATTGCATTCTATCAATGGTTCCATGAGTGGACCATGTCGTATTCTTGAATTGTAATTATTGCATAATGGTCCTTGATAGGTCGGGTGGTTGTATTTAAATGTGGGATTGGTCTTAGTGTAGAGCGAGATTGCATGTTGAACACGTAGGTGTTTTCTTAGGGATCCTTGGTTGGTACGGGTTGTGTGGAAAGGATATATGTTTGTTGTCACTGTGTATTGTTCACTGGTTGATAACTTGTTACATGTGGTTGGTAAGCTAGAGAAAAGACTTAGAGTCTAATTATATTGCTGGGTTGTATTCATGGTTGCCTTACTTTACTCAGTTTTGTTTATTGTTCATATATTTTTTATTGGGGCTGGCTGATTATCTTACAGTACACGGTGGTTATGTACTGATTCTGCACTTGCTTTTCTCTTTGTGAGTACATGACATATTCGAGCGGCTGACGCGCGACCTCAGTTGTAGTTTCAGCGATTTCTGACTCCAAGGGTGAGCTACTTATTCGTTTGCCATGGTTTAATCAAGTATATTTATAGTCCATTATTTCAGTCTCAAATTCTCTTTTTTTATTTGGGGTTACATGCCCGTTTCTTAGACAGTAGTATATGTTTTGGTACGAGGACTTTCAGATTCTAGGGGTAATTTTCCGCATATAATTATGTTAGTGGTTTTTTTTAGCTATGAATAATAGTTTATTTTAATGCATCTAGTTTTGAGCTGTTAGATTCATTAAGTGTTGAGTTGGATGGTTGGTTCTCTCATCTGGGGGTTGGGTGGGTGCCACTCGCGGTGGGTTGGGTCATGACAAAGATGGTATCAGAGCCCTAGGTTCGTTGATCTCGTCATACCAAAACATGTCTAGTAGAGTCTTGCAGAGCAGTATAGAGACATTTGTACTTTTCTTCAATAGGCTATAGGACTTTAGGAAATTATCTCTTCTTGCTTCCTTCTTGCCATAACTGGATTTCAATTGGTATCTGGTGATACAAATTGGTATCTAACTTTTTTCACTCTTTTGTACACAGATGGTTAACACCAGGAATAATGGAGTAAGGGCAGCAGCCTCGGTAGCAAGCCCTGCGATCAGAAGGAAAGAAAGGGTCAGGGGCAGGGTAAGAGGTAAGGCAACACCCGTCAGGGGTGGAGCTCAGAAAGTTGCAGGTGTAAGGGTGGCGACCCCTCCCCCACCCAAGGATCCGATTGAAGAGCAAGTTGAGGTTATTATTGAGGAAGGCACGGAACAAGAGGAGGCGGCACCGGATGGAGGTGCAGGCCTTCCCCCAATATCACTTGAGGCATTTTGACAAGTGTGGACTTTTCTGACTGGGCTGGTAGGTGCTGGAACCACCCCCATGGGTACTACAAATCAGGTTCCGGGCACCTCGCCATCGGTTGCAGCGGCTCTTAGAATGGATGTGGTGTCAGGTACTGATGTCTTCTTCCGTCCGATGCTAGGTCCT
The DNA here is from genome assembly GCA_003996215.1 of Jaltomata sinuosa. Classification (NCBI taxonomy): domain Eukaryota; kingdom Viridiplantae; phylum Streptophyta; class Magnoliopsida; order Solanales; family Solanaceae; genus Jaltomata; species Jaltomata sinuosa. The sequence goes on from QJPP01000142.1 coordinate 775,883, forward strand.
GTTATGACTACAAATGAATATGAGATGCTGACTAAGTTCTTGAAACTGAAACCTACTACGTTTTATGATACTGCGAAAGAGGTTACATACGAGTTTATTCTAGACTGCTATGAGAGGCTGCATAAGCTGGCCATTGTGTAGTAGCCTAGGGTAGAGTTTGTCACCTTTCAGCTTCAGGGTGATGCCAAGCAGTGGTAGAGGTCTCATGTAGAATGTCGGCCATCAGCTTTGCCTCCGCTGACTTGGGTGTAGTTCCATTCTCTCTTCTTAGAGAAGTATATGCCCCACACCTTGAGGGATCATAAAAAGGATGAGTTTCTAGATCTTGAGCAGGGTAAAATGTCGGTTTCAGCGTATGAGGCCAAATTTCATGCCTTGTCCCATTTTGCTACTCAGTTTTTGGGTATTTTAGAGGAGAGAATTTATCTATTTGTGAAGGGCTTGAATACTGAGTTTCAAGTGTTGTTTGTGCATATGACCTCAACAGGAAAAAGTTTTAATGAAGTGACAGATTATGTGAAGAAATTGGAGGGGTTCAGGCAGGTTAGGCAGGTAAGGTGCTAGCCAAGAAGTCCCAGAATGAAGGTAATTACAGTGGTTCATACTCCAGGGGTCATAGCCAGCATGTGTATTCTGCTCATCCTATTCAGTCAGCCTTTCCAGCTTGTACAAGTAGTCATCCGGGAGCCAGTCAGTTTTTAGCTCTAAGAGGCCAGGGAGCTTCTTAAACTTCTACTAGCAGGCCTACTCTTGACCGGAGATGCTTTCATTGTGGTGATCTGGGTCATTTCAAGAGGGAGTGCCCTCACAAATATGCAGGTAATCAGACTCAGCAGCAGTCTAAGGTTGTGGTTCTGGCAGGTAGAGGTGGGTACGCTAGGAGTCATCCATAAGGCGGGCAAGGTAACTTTCAGGGAGGCCGGGGAGATAAAAGGAATGGCGGCACAGGCAGGGGAGTGGCGCAGCCAGCCAGGGAAGTTGCTTAGATTGATGATCGAACCCATTGTTATGTATTCCCAAGGAAGTATGAGGCTGAGGCATCAGATGTGGTGATCACAGGTAATATTCTAATCTATGACAAGATGACTTCTGTGCTATTTGACCTAGGTTCTACTTATTCATATGTTTTTGCGAAATTTGCTTTGGGTCTAGATTTGGTTTGTGATTTTATTGACTCCCCTATCCATGTTTCTACCCCGGTTGGAGAGTCTGTAATAGTAACCCATGTTTATCGTAATTGTCCCGTGGTATTTGTGGGGTGGCAGACTCGGGTAAATTTAGTTATTCTGGACATGTTAGATTTTGATATTATTTTGGGTATGACCTGGTTGTATCCATGTCATGCTGTGTTGAATTGCAATACTAAGACCGTGACTCTAGAAATTCCAAGTAAGGATAGGCTAGAGTGGGAAGGTGTGTACATTTCAAAGTCGGCTAAGATCATATCATTTGTTTGGGCTAAGAAGTTAGTGAGAAGAGGATGTTTGTCCTTTTTGGCTCATCTACAAGATGATAGTGTGGAGTCCCCATTGATTGAGTCAGTTTCGATAGTTTCAGAGTTTCAGAAGGTGTTTCTGGTGAATTTGTTGGGCATGCCTCTGGACAAAGACATTGACTTTTGTATAGATTTGGAGCCGGGCACTCGGCCAGTTTTCTATTCCTCCTTATCTCATGGCTCCGACAGATTTGAGGGAACTTAAGACTTATCTTCAGGAACTCTTAGATAAAGGCTTCATCCATCCCAGTGCTTCACATTGGGTTGCTCTGATTTATTCATGAAAAAGAAAGATGGTAGTATGAGGATGTGTATAGACTATAGGCAATTGAACCAGGTCACCATCCGAAACATGTATTGTTTACCTCGCATAAATGACCTCTTTGACCAGTTGCAGGGTGCGTCTGTATTTTCAAAAATTGACATAAGGTCAGGGTACCATCAATTAAAGATTAGGCCTGAGAACATCCCTAAGACGGCATTCCTGACTCGATATAGTATTACAAGTTTCTAGTGATATCATTTGGGTTGACCAATGCACTGGCGACATTCATGAGTTTGATAAATGGGGTATTAAAATTGTATCTAGATTCGTTCTTCATCGTATTTATAGATGACATTCTGATTTACTCCAAAGTAGGGAGGAGAATGCTGAGCATCTTTGTATTGTTTTAGATATTTTGAGGCACCAGAAACTATATGCCAAGTTTTCCAAGTGTGAATTTTGGTTGACTTCAGTCACCTTCTTGGGGTATATGGTGTCGGAAAGGGGGGGTGATGGTGGATCTCCAGAAGATTGAGGCAGTTAAGAGTTGGGTCTAGCCTAGCTCTGTGACCGAGATGAAGAGTTTTGTGGGGCTTGCAGGCTACTATAACAGATTTGTCGAGGACTTTGCATCCATCACTACTCACTTGACAAGGTTGACTTAGAAAGATGTACCGTTTGTCTGGTTCGACAAGTGTGAGAAGAGCTTCCAAATGCTCAAGACATTTCTTACCACAGCTCCCATCCTATCATTGCTAGTTGAAGGTAAGGATTTCATTGTTTATTGTGATGCTTCACATTTGGGTTTGGGTGCTGTGTTGATGCATGACAAGAATGTTATAGCCTATGCTTCAAGGCAGTTGAAGCCTCATGAGAAGAATTACCCAACCCACAACTTGGAGTTGGCAGTGGTGGTCTTTGCACTCAAGATTTGGAAGCACTACCTCTATGGTGTCAAGTGTGAAGTGTTCATGGACCATCGCTGCCTGCAGCATGTGTTTACTCAAAAGGACTTGAATCTGAAGTAGAGGAGATATATGGAGTTGTTGAAGGATTACGATGTGACCATCCAATATCATCCGGGCAAAGCTAATGTGGTGGCATACGCATTGAGCTGGAAGACAGTTAACATGGGTAGTTTGGCTTATTTAGGGGGTGTCCAAATGGCCATTGGCTAAGGAGATTCAGGCTCTACAATCTAAATTCATGCAATTGTTCATCTTAGGACAGAGTGGATTGGTGGCCAGTATTCAGGTCAAATCCACATTTATAGAAGAAATAAAGGACAAACAGTCTCAGGATACACAGTTGGACAAGCTTCAGAACAATGTGGTATCCAGAGAGTCCGGATATGCCACATTGGATGCTGGTAGAGTGATAAGTTTCAGGGGGGGATTTATTTTCCTCGAGTTGATGACGTGATTCAGAAGGTGTTGGCAGAGGCTCATGGTTTGCGGTATTCAATTCATCCAGGCGTAACCAAAATGTACCAGGACTTGAGGCAACTTTATTGGTGGCCTGGGATGAAAAGGGACATAGCTGATTATGTGTCCAAGTGTCAAAACTGCCAGCAGGTCAAGTATGAGCACCAAAGGCATGCATGATAGCTACAGAGGATGCACATTCCCGAGTGGAAGTGGGAAAGGATAGCAATGGATTTTGTGGTGGGTCTTCGTAAGACTTTGGGAAAGTATGACTCTATTTGGGTCATTGTGGACAGGCTGACTAAGTCATATCATTTTATTCCAGTTAGGGTGGATTATAACTCGCAACAACTGGCTAAGATCTATTTTAAAGAGATTGTGAGACTGCATGGGGCAGCACTCTCCATCATTTCAGACAGGGGTACGTAGTTTTCTTCCAAATTCTGGGGTAAGTTGCACGAAGAGTTAGACACTCAACTCACTATCAGCACAACATTTCATCCTCAGACAGAAGGTCAATTAGAGAGGACAATTCAGGTATTGGAAGACATGCTAAGAGTATGTGTGATCAATTTTGGGGGTCATTGGGACTAGTTTCTACCATTGTGTGAGTTCTCATAAAACAACAGTTACCACTCCAAGTTCGACATAACACCATCCGAGGCACTGTACGGGAAGGGATGTAGATCACCCATAGGGTGGTTTAAGGTAGGCGATGTGAAACCTTTGGACATTGACTTAGTGAGGAAAGCTCAAGAAAAATTGAGGGGGGTCCAAACCAAGTTGCTGGTAACCCAAAGCAGGCAGAAGGAGTACACAGATCGCAAGGTAAGAGACATGGATTTCCAGGTCGGTGAACAGGTGTTATTGAAGGTGTCATCAATGAAGGAGGTTATGCAATTTGGCAAGAAGGGCAAGCTCAGCCCTTGGTATATCAACCCATTCGAGGTTCTTGAGATTGTAGGGCCAGGGGCTTATAGGTTAGCACTACTGCCTAATTTATCCAGAGTTCATTTGGTCTTCCATGTATCCATGCTAAAGCGATACCATGGAGATGGAAAATATATTATCAAGTGGGATTCTGTCTTTCTTGACAAGGATCTTCAATATGAAGAAGAGCCGATTGTGATACTTGATTGGGATATCCAAAAATTAAGGACAAAGGAGATAAGGTTGGTAAAGGTTCAATAGAAGCATCGTCTGGTTGAGGAAGCCACTTGGAAATCAAGAAGGACATGCGGGATAAGTACCCTCACTTATTTGAGGATTCAGGTACTATACTTTCTCTCTTTTAAATCATCTTTTTTTGAGTTTGATCATTCAGAAATGAACGATAGGTAAATTGGTATCTATTGTAATGACCAGGTCTGTCTTTATGGGTAAACCTTTCATGCCAAGTTTCAAGTTAGAAAACTTCTAGGTTTGGAAGTTAGAATTTTTGGGCTAGGCTAGTATCAGACAGTTTCTGAGAGAGGTATGATCTAGGGAAATCTGGGTGAGAATTGGGTAATGTATCTTGTGATGAGCTAGTTTTTTTTTTAGCTAAGGAGTTAAGGAGTTCGGGGGACTTTTTGGAAATGAATTCGAGTAAGTAGAACTCTTCGTATTAAGATTGACGTGAAAGGGTTATTCCAGAATGTCAGGATTGAGGTGTGTTGTAAAATAGGCACTTTTGGAGGTTTTTCTAAGGTCTTGTCCCGTGTCAATCTCTATATAGAGGTTGACACTGCGCTACAGCGACTTCCATTATAATGGAAAAATTCCAGTATAGCGAAAGTCAACGACGATCAGCACCGCCATAACGGTCGGTTCCACTACGGCAGTGCTGCTATAGCATTGTATGGACCGCTATAGTGGAATAAGTCGATTTTTAATGCAGAAACTTCCCCAAAATATTCAGCTTATCCTCAAGAATATTTTGGAGAAGGGCAAGGGAAATTAGGATGATTTTAACTCTTTTTTTACCAAATTTTGTCCCAAAGGTAAGGATTTTACTCCCCTAACTTAGTACTATATTTCTTATGCAGTAGAATAGTTAACTGTGGGTTTGGGAGAAGGTTTGGATTAACCTAACAATGTGGAGTCCGGGAAAAAAAAGGATTCTAGGGTGTTTAGTTCTTGGGTCCTGAATATTATTATTGGGTTATGATCTATTCGCTTAATGAATCGTTAAAATGGTAGTTTAAGTTTAATTAGTGGTGGAAAAGCCCCGGGATGGGTGGAATGATCATAGGTTGTCCTGGGGAATAGGATTTGAGTATAATCTAGATAATTATAGGCCATGTGGACTGATTTAGTATATCTTATAATCATTTTTAGACTAAGAACGAGCAAAGGCTTTGGGAAACGGGAAGGATCCGGTCCAGTAGAGCTTTTGAGTTATTCGAGGTAGGTGATGGTTATTATTTTTCCCAAATGTAATATGTGTTCATGTACTATTGCTTAGTATCGTACGTGGTTGCATGCTTAGGGAATAGAATTATGAATGTCTAGCTATCCTGTGTCAATTATGTGAAATGAACTTAGTATGATTGCTTGTTGGCTTACAAGTGTGATGTTGTTCATTAATTACTGGCTTGTTGAATTGTGTGTGACATTTGGTTGGCTTGGGTACCACGCCTAGCATAAATTAGATATTGATTGGTTCGGGTACCACGCCTGGTATGGGATACATATTGGTTGGCTCGGGTACCACGCCTGGTACAAGTTCTATATTGGTTGGCTCAGGTACTACGCCTGATACAAGTTCTATATTGGTTGGCTCGAGTACCATGCTTGGTATGGGATTGATTTTACTTGTATTGATTACATTCTATCAATGGTTCCATGAGTGGACTGGGTCGTATTCTTGAATTATAATTAATGCATAATGGTCCATGAGAGGCCGGGTGGTTGTATTTAAATGTGGGGTTGGTCTTAGTGTATACCGAGATTGCATGTTAAACACGTAGGTGTTGTTCTAGGGATCCTTGGTTGGTTTGAGTTGTGTGGAAAGGATATATGTTTATTGTCACTGTGTATTGTTCAGTGGTTGTTAAATTGTTACATGTGGTTGATAAGCTAGAGAAAAAACTTGATTCTAGTTATATTGTTGGCTTGTATTCATGGTTGCCTTACTTTAATCAGCTTTGGTTTATTGTTCATATATTATTTATTGGACTGGCGGATGATCCTACCAGTACATTGTAGTTGTGTACTGATTCTGCACTTGTTTTCCTCTTTGTGAGTACATGAAATATTTCGGTGGCTGATGCGCGATCTCAGTTGTAGTTTTGGTGATTTTAGACTCCAAGGGTGAGCTACTCATTCGGCTGCCATGGTTTCATCTAGTATATTTCTAGTCCATTATGTTGGACTCGGATTCTCTTATTTTATTTGGGGTTTCATCCCCATTTCTTAGACAGTAGTAGATATTTTAGTATGGGGACTTTCAGATTCTAGGGGTAATTTTCCGTAGATTGTTATGTTTGTGGTTGTTTTTAGCTATGGATGATAGTTGATTTTAATGCATCTGGTTTTGAGCTGTTAGATTCATAAAGTGTTGAGTTGGATGGTTGGTTCTCTCATCCGGAGGTTGGGTGGGTACACTCACAGTGGGTTGGGTCGTGACAGTTGGTCATTAGTCGGCATCAGTATTATTTGATCATGAATTTACCTATTCTTATGTATCTACTTGTCTTGCTTTGCACTTGAATATAATGTGTGATTCCCTTACAGTCCCTATTCGTGTTTCTACCGCCATAGTTGATTCATTAGTAGTGGATCGAGCATATGATCAAGTGTTGTGACCTTGTTGGTGTATGATACTTGGGTGGATCTTATTATTGTTTATATGGTGGATTTTGATGCAATTTTGAGTATGGAGTGGTTGTCCCATATCATAATATCATGAATTTTCATGCGAAGGTCATTACTTTAGTTATGCCTAGTATTCCTCGTTTGATGTATAAGGGTATGGTTAGCCATGGACTGAAGGGTGCTATTTCATTTTTAAGAGAAAAAATAATGATAGAGACATGATTTTTGTCTTATTTAGTGCACATTCGAGATGTTAGTGCTGATACTCCCTCTCTTGAGTCATTTCTTATAGTGAGCGAGTTCTCAAAGGTCTTTTCAATAGACTTTCCAAGTATTCCACCAGACCATGACATCGACTTAGATCCTTACACTTAGCCCATTTCCATTCCACCCTATAGGATGGCTCCAATAGAGTTAATGGAATTGAAGGAGAAGTGGTTGCATATATTGAGTAAAGGGTTCATTAGATTGAGTATTTCCCTTTGGGGTGCTCCCATCTTATTTGTGAATAAGAAGGATAGCTCTGTATGGATCGGTATTGACTATTGTCAGTTGAACAAGGTTACTCCTATGACTATACTAATTCTCCAAGAAAACAAGAACTAAATATCATATAAGCAGTACCATCTAAATTGCATCCCTAAGATTTAGAAACCCTAGGTTTGAATATTTCATTGGGAATTAAAGAACTGACTGAAATCTAGGGACCTAATGGGTGAAAGAAACCCACTAGTGAAATCCCACATACCTGGTGGAGAACTGATGGAGAAATCCCTTGGATTCTTGGGGCTGAGCTTAAGAACCTTATGCATGTTCTTGAGAGAAAACTATCGCCTCTTTTCTCCTATTTCTTTCTAACTCTGATGATTTTAGGAGAATAGGTGATTTAGGTAGTTTTTGACTAATTAATTAGGCTTAGACTAAGCAAAATGACGTATCTTAGGCCTTAGAAGAGGTAGGAAAAGTCTGGAACACCCTTGGGAAAATTAAAAGAAAATTGTTGAAATTCATGACTCAGGTTCCACGGGTCGGAACCACGACTTGTGGAATCTTTCACGGCTTGTGGAATCGTTACTGGGTCTGGAAATATGGGCTACTGGAATTGGGTTCTATGAGTGTGGTCCATGACTAGTGGAAACTCCCACAGGTCATGGATCTGACTTGTGGATCCTGGATGGTTGTTGACTCATAGGTCTAGTTCCACGAGACCATTCCACGACTCGTGAACCATTACACGAGTCATGGAACCAGTTTATGCTTCTCAGAGGAAATGTCAAGCCTCAGGTCAGAGTTCCACGAACCTGATTCACGACTCATGGATCATTCCACATTCTGTAGAACCAGTTTGTGGTTCTCCGAGAAATTGTCAGTTCTCTAATCTGATTCCACGAGAACGATCCACGTCCCGTGGACACTTCCACGACTCATGGATCTGACCCGTGAATCTGCTAACAGTTGAAATTTTTAATTCTTTCTAGTTTTTTGAGCTGAGTCTAGGCTTAAAAGTTCTGGGGTGTTATAATATCTCCCCTTTGGGATCATTCATCTTCGAATGAAGACTAAACAAGATGAGTTTGGAGGGAAAGAGTTGTAATCCCTACCAATTGAGAACTAGAAATTGATATCTAACTGAACTTAGTTCCATGGATATGCAAACATGCTGGAATGCAAGGATAACTAAGGGAACATGATACTGAGACTGAATTTCACAAGAGTAAGATGAGAAAGTGGAGAGGAACTATTACCTCAAGCTGAAACTGAATTGGAAGGGAAAAGTTAAGGGTACTTGGCCATCATGGCTGCTTCTGCTTCCCAAGTAGCTCCCTCTACAAACTTATTTCTCCACAAAATATTTACTGAAGTGACTTCCTTATTTCTCAACCTATGAACCTGACGGTCTAGAATCTCGACTGGAATATATTCATAGGTGAGGCTATTCTTTACAGCCACACTCTCTAAAGGCACTATCGATGCCGGATCGCCCACACACTTCTTCAACAGAGAAATGTGAAAGACTAGATAAACCGCTGCTAGTTCTGCTGGCAACTCTAACTCGTAAGCCACATTACCAATCCCTTTCAAGATTATGTATGGAACTACATATCTGGAACTGAGCTTCCCTTTCTTGCCAAACTTCATCATCCCTTTTATGGGTGACACTTTTAGGAAGACTCAATCATCGATGTCAAACTCTAAGTCCCTTCTCCTCACATCTACACAGGACTTCTGACGAATCTGAGCTGTCTTTAGTCTATCTCTGATGAGCTAAACTTTCTCCATAGCCTCATGAACTGAATCTGGCCCAACCAAGGCTGCTTCACCTACTTTGAATCAACCAATCGGCGACCTACATCTACGCCCATAAAGTGCCTCATATGGGGCCATCTAAATACTGGAATGGAAACTGTTATTATAGGTGAACTCTATGAGAGGTAGGTGATCATCCCAACTACCCTTGAAATCAATCAAGCAAGCTCTCAACATGTCCTCTAAGGTCTGAATGGTACACTCTACCTGACCATCCATCTGCGGATGAAATGTTGTACTGAGATTCACCTAAGTAATAAGACCTTTTTGAAATGATCTCCAGAACTGAGATGTAAACTGAGGACCCCTATCTGAGATCATAGACAAGGGAACCCCATGCAACCTGACTATCTCGCTGATGTAGAGTTTGGCATAGTCCTCCACTGAATCTGTAGTCTTGACATCCAAGAAGTAATATGACTTAGTAACTTTGTCCACTATCACCCAAATGGAGTCGTGCCATCTGCGAGTACGAGGTAAAACCATAATGAAGTCCATGTTAATCACCTCCCACTTCCAAGTTGGAATGCTAATATCCTAAGTCACACCTCTTGGTTTCTGATATTCTACTTTCACATGCTGTCAGTTGGGATACTTAGCCATAAAATATACAATGTACCTTTTCATGCCATTCTACAAATAGACCTCCCGTAGATCACGGTATATCTTAGTGGCACCAAGATGAATAGAATATCTAGAATTTTGGGCTTCTGTAAGGATCTGCTGCCTCAACTCACTCACATTAGGTACACATAAATGACCCTGGTAGCAAAGCACACCATCTCCCCCTTGGGAGAAAACTTATACTCTCTGCTGATGAACTGCATCTTTCAACTGAAGCAATATGGGATCACTATCCTGTTTCTCTTTAACCTCTGCTACCAATGAAGATTCTGACCCATTCTGGACTACCACGCCACCATTTGTCGTGTCCATGAGGCAAACTTCTAAATGAGCAAGCCTATGAACATCCCTGGCTAATTCTTTCTTCTCCTTCTCAATATGTGACACACTACCCATGGACAGTCTACTGAGGGCATCAACCAGTACATTGGCCTTACCCGGATGGTAGAGCATATTTATATCGTAGTCTTTGAGGAACTCAAGCCTCCTTATCTAACAAAGATTCAACTCTTTATAGGTGAACACATATTGGACGCACTTATGATCTGTGAACATATCAACATGAACACCATACAAGTAGTGTCTCTAAATCTTTAGGGCAAACACAACAACTGCAAGCTCAAGGTCATGAGTCGGGTAGTTCTTCTCATGAATCTTAAGCTGTCTGGAAGAATATGCTATGACCTTACCCTGCTGCATTAAAATATAACCCAAGCCGACTCTATATGTGTCACAATAAATCACGAAGACGTCTGAACCCTCTAGTAGAGTCAAAATGGGAGTTGTAGTCAACCTGGTCTTCAATTCTAGGAAACTCTTTTCACACTCATCTGACCACTGAAACTTGACCTTCTTCCGAGTCAACCTGGTCAATAAGGAAGCTATGGTAAAAAATCCTTCAAAAAATCTCTGATAGTTACCAGGAAAACTCAAGAAACTCCTGATGTCTATCATAGAGGTGGGTCTGGGCCAGTTCTTCACTGCCTCAATCTTTTAAGAATCGACTCGGATTCCCTCACTAGACACCATATGACCAAGAAAAGCGACTGATTTCAACCAGAATTCATACTTACTGAACTTAGCAAATAACTGGCGATCCTTGAGAGTCTGTAACACCACTCTCAAATGATTTGCATGCTCTTCCTCACTTCAAGAATATATGAGTATATCATCGATGAAGACAATGACGAACAAGTCTAAATATTATCTAAACACTCTGTTCATTAAATCAATGAAAGTTGCAGGAGCATTAGTTAGTCCAAAATACATAACTAAAAATTCATAGTGACCATACTGAGTTCTAAAGGCTGTCTTCGGAATGTCATAATATTTGACTTTGAGCTGATGATAGCCGGATTTGAGGTGTATCTTAGAGAAGCAACTAGTACCCTGAAACTAGTCAAACAAGTCATCAGTTCTGTGGATGGGATACTTATTCTTGATTGTGACTTTGTTCAACTGACGGTAGTCGATGCACATCCTGAGAGAACCATTTTTCTTACACACGAAGAGAACTAGAGTACCTCATGGAGAGATGTTGAGTCTTATGAACCTCTTATGTAATACCTTGGAAACCAAACCAGCTATCTAAGTTTGAAACTCTAAAAAATTTCATGTTTACAGGAATGATGCGTCCAAACCATGGACCATGGTTAGAACCATGACACGTGGAATGGAACTGTGATTTAGGTTCTGCAAGAACCAATATTTGGTCTGAGACCATGAGTACACTCTATGGACCATAGTTTGTTCTATAGACTGTAAAGTTAACTCGTGGAACTCAGGTCTGGAGTCTGTTCTTTCCCCAGGAACTACGCCTCAGGTCTACGGACTGTAGTTCATTCTACGGCCTGTCCTGTTGACTCGCAGTTCCTCATCTGCAGCTTGAATGTTGAGTCTGGGACTATGACTCAAGTCTATGATCCATGGTCCATTCTACGAGTCCATCCTATTTACCCTTAGATTAGTTTCTGTAGCCTTTCATTTGGCCAGGAACGGTGGATGGAAACTACGAGCAGTGGTTTGGTCTACGACTCATGGAATCCGTCCGTGGTCCCTGAAAGTCAACTTTTTTCTAGCTTTTTTCTAATTACATCCCAGGGGTATTTTTGTTATTTACCACCCTTTTAACTCCTAAATGATGTTGTTTTGACTATTTCTAGAAGGGTTTTCACCCTCATTAGCCTAAGTCTCTTCTCATTACCTCATTCATCTCCCAAAAAGGAAAACAACTCTCTCAAGCTCAAAGTCTCAAGCTCCAAGATCAAGTCTCCTTTCTTTACAATTTCAAGTGGGTTAACTTCAATCAAGGTATATGGGTATTCAACAATGGGTTCCTTTCACTCTTGTTCCCAAAACCCCAAATCTTATTTTGATTTCATGAACTTTCAAATTAGGGTTCTTACCCAATTCTTATGGGTTTTGCTATAAATTTCCTTCTCATAAATTTTATTATGAAATTTTATTAAATTACATGATTTTTCATGGGTTTTTGCATATGAACTCCTATTGCATGAATTGAAGGCTAATTATGGTAAACCCTACATGCATGGATTGATTTAAGTAAATTGGGTATTTGATAGAATGTATTCTCATAAATTTTCAAGCAAGTGCATGCCTAGTTCCTATTTTTATGAAGGTATATGTTATTATGAAATTGAACTAGTGCTATGCAAATTTTCAAGTCATGAATTATTATGCAAGACAAGACACCCGATGTACCATCAAGGCTTATGAATCATTTTCTAAAACCAAGGTTCGTGAGTAGTATGAAGATCTGAGCTATGAACATATCTATGAACAAGCTTTGACATTTAGATATGTCACATGTATGTGAGCTCATGTTATATGTTTTGGGAGTAGTATTTAGCACCGAGCGATGAGGGTTCTAGATAACCCAAGTCCAAAACTATGTTTCCACTGTAGGTTGCCGTCCGTGGCTTATGAAAGGATCCTTATGAATATGGTTCTAACCTTGGCCGATTAGGACAACCTTTTTCAGTGTGGGTGCATGACACTGGACTTCATGTAGCTCAGTATGGTTTATGTCGGTTAAGAGAAACTCCCACATGATTATTTTCAAGTTATGAAGTTATATGATACCTTACGTTGAACGTTGACTTTACCTCATGTTAATGCTTTATATCTTGATAATTTCTTATCCTATCTCTTATTTCAAAAGAACTTATTTTAAGCATGCTTTAAGTATGTTTTTGTCACAATCATGCATGTCTCACATACTCGGTACGTCCTATAGTACTGACACATATTTTTCATTGCATCCTCTTGATGATGCAGATTCAGGTTCCCTTCCTCAAGCACGTGGCTAGAGATTGCAAGTCATTTCCAGTCAGTGTCGGTGAGTCCTCATGGTTCGAGGGCTAGTTATGATTTTAACTAGTTTTGGCTATTTACTTCCATACCATGATTTAGCTAGGGTCTTGTCCTAGCAACTCCTTATTTCATGTGTAGAGGCTTTTCAGACATAGCCAGTGTTTAAGTTACTCTTTTAAAACTATGTTTCATATTGCCTTATCATTTATGGATTTGGGTTTCCTAATATTCTATCTATGCTTCCACTATGCTTTCTTATGAATGACTGAGTATGCTATGACCAAGGGTTAATCTAGGGCACTCGTGCCCCAAATCCCTTGTTATGTCTAGGGGTAACCTCAGGGTGTGAAAAACTTAGTATCATAGCCTCAGGTTCAAGAGTCCTAGGATGTGTGAAAGCCACATCGAGTAGAATCTCTTTCATGTGTGTGAAGCGCGCCACACTTATGAGAGGGAAGCTATGAGATGTCTTAGAAAAACTTCACTTTTTTCATGATCATATCGTGTGATAGAGCTTAAATCTAATATCCCTCTAATCCTTCCCTTATACATTTCAGATTATGCCTCGACGTGCTATGCCTCACCGAGCCACTCAGAATGTTGTTCCTCTAGTTTCGGCCCCCGAGGTCACGAATGAGGAATTCAGGAATGCCATCCATATGCTAGCTGATAATGCCCAAACTACACCTCAAATTAACGAAGCGTAAGCGGTCGTAGTCAAATATAGAACCCAACAAAGGTTGGGGTCGAATCCCACAGAGAATATGGTGAAGATTAAGCCTTTAGTGAAGTATGTGACTAGTCGTCAATAGTTTTCGGTAAATAGGGGGGGTTTTGTGATCAATATTTGTAAAAAAAATGAACACTTAACATATGAATGATAATCAATAGGAGAGAGAGAACTAGGGAAGTGTTTACCATGGCGTTAGTAACAAAGTCGATTCTAGGCTTAACGGGGTTCTTTCTATATGCGTGTCACGATGCGATTGAATTAATGGTATCGTCTAAACGTTTCTCAACCAAATAGACAAATTTACTTTTCAATTCTCTCGAACTTGAAAAGGTGTGCTTTTAGATTTCAATCCTAAATATCAAGTAGATTAATCTAGTTACAGCATTAATCATAAGACGAGAGTTAGTAGTCTCGAATCCTCGTCGTTAATCAATTTTCCCGGTTTTAATCTCTTTACTCAAGCAAATTAAACCTAGGCATGTTCTAATGTTTGCAACCACTAGAAAACGTAACATAATGAATGATTAACAACGTGACAACATATATATTGAACCCGACGCTACCCGGAATCTATCTTGCTACGTTTGCCATGGCTCCCACAACCCTAGTTGTGAGAGTTTTAGTTAATCATGCTTGAAGAAGAAGAGAAGAAAGTCATAATCATAATAAAGGAAAAAGATCCTTACAATATAATGAAAACAATCTTCAAGTATTCCAAGAACAAGAAACCAAGAACTCAAGAACAAATCAAGAACAAGATTGAGGAGGAAGAAAACGTGTATTGCGTGTTTTCCTCTCTCAAATCTCGATTTTAAACTCCTAAAATTATTGGGTAATGTATGTAAAAAGCTTCCCTAATGCATAAATAAAATAAACCTAACATAGGGTATTTATAGGAGTCTAGGAAACAAATCCCAAAAACGCTCGAATTTCGCGTAACCGACTGCCTAAGTGTGACGGCTTGGGGTGACGGACCGTCACCACCTTGACGGACCGTCATGGTGGCCGTCACCACTAGGCAGTGGTGCTGCCTCAGGGTGACGGTTTGGGTGACGGACCGTCACTAGCTTGACGGCCCGTCACGGTGGCCGTCGCCACTAGGCAGTGTGTTGCCTTAAGTTGACGGCTGCCTTGACGGCTCGTCACTAGCTTGACGGTCCGTCACTCGGACCGTCACTCTTATCCAGAATGTCTTTTTGCTCGTATTTCCTTCCGTTTCCATGTTTGTCTCCCTTTCCTACAAATATAACATAAAACCATCAAAAACGACAACGGTTGCTTGAAAACGTACGATTGTTCTTAGTTAAAAGGAGTCGAAAGTGCCGTAAATTGGCGGCACATCAACACCCTCAACTTAAAACGTTCGCTTGTCCTCAAGCAACATAACATAAAAGAAAAACAACACGATGACTCAACTAAGAAAACAAACTCGTGTCTCTAGCAACTCATGGTCATTCAACATCTTATTCAATTTTAATTCAAGCTCCCTCGTAGCACACAAATGTATGAAACACTAACTTGCATGGATCCAAACATGTCATTCCGATATGATAGAATATTATGCATACACATGCGCAGCTATCCTAACAATCAATAGACAATACAGAAATCTTGGTGCCCTCACCACAAAGAAATCCCACACACAAGATTCGGGACCAGGTAAGCGCTCACACTCACGAATGATTTCAAATAATGCACATGCGATACCATAGGCTTGCCCTTACTATTCTATTTCAGTTCTTCAGAAGACCGCTCAGGATCACTACAGGACTTGTTTAGGCTTGTAATGAGGCTTCAGGTGCAGGTAGGATACATTTAGGGGTTAGTGACTAAGCCCTCCTTGGAACCACCGACGTCTTATTACCACATACTTTGCTTTGTCCATCCTTATTCACCTTTTTATTTCCTTCTCTCTAGCTACAGGTGCGGCCTCTTTATTTTGACAATTCTTTTTGTTACTTTTTCGATCTTTTTCACTTCTTTTTATTTTTCTTTTCTTAGGCACACACCCGAATTTTCATTCTATTCACAACTAATCTTCTCCATCCTCTTCATCATTCACCTCTGTAGTAGCCACCCTCAACTTAGGCTGATTGCCTGCGTTGAGGTGCACGATGTCCAAGGAAGGACCAGGGCCAAAATAGGGATTCAAAGTTAAACAGGAGCGGTGACAGGTTATTGAAAGAATAAGATCAATTATGGCTCAAACAGGGATCAAAGGGATTATTTATATTTGGACGGTCTTTTAGGTTGAGTGGACTGCACACAAAAAGGGCCTGTGATCCATTCCTAAGCAACCCACTTCAAACTTAATAAAATAGACCGGGCAAGTTCTAGATGCATGCACAGAGTAAGAATTTATAACAATAATCTCACGCACTCTTGGCACCAAGAAACTATACCGCTACCGACTATCAAACAACCGCTCGGCTTAAGCATACTTATTCTAATCATAATCACACAATGACATTCGAGGATCCAGACAGTCAATCGTTTCAACATAAGTACAAAACCAGAAAATTTTTAAAGGGGCCTCATTTTTAACCAAGAAAAACGCCATGCTTGCTATAGACACTAAAAAAAAATTTAAAAAATAACAACCTAAACATGCCGGTTCTACTAGATAGCACACCGGAGGGAAAAGAAATACGGCAACAAAAACCCTCGGTGGTGACTCACAGGTTTCCCCACACCCTCAACTTAGACTCATGCATTGTCCCCAATGCATACATATGAAAACTAAAAACTGTGAGAATAAAGGAATACCTGTGAAGTCGATATGACTCAGATTCTGACATGATGTTGGAGACCGCCAGGGTCTCCAAAACAAGAGAACTCGATGGAGTGTGGCGTTCCAGCTTCCTCTTTGGGCTCCATCGCTAGTCGCGACAACTTCTTCGCTCTTTCTTTGCGGATTCTCTTGCGGTGTTTTCGTTTTCTTGATCTTTCACCGCTTTCCTTTACCTGCTTCTCCTCTTGCGATCGCGACCTTACTCTCATAACAGCTCGGGTTTCCAGACAACCCTTCTCCTTAAGATACACATCCGCAGGGACTTCCTCAATGGCCTTAATGACCGCGACCACCCTCATGTCACTTGGTTGCTTCATCAATTTGGACACATCGAACTTGACCACTTCATTGTTCAATCGGAAGGTCAGTTCGTTTCTCTCCATGTCGACCAGTGCTCTTGCTGTGGCTAACAATGGTTATCCCAAGATTATGGGAACTTCAAAATCTACTTCGCAATCCAAGATCACAAAGTCGGCCGGGAATATAAGCTTACCAATCTTGACCAGCACATCAGATAAGATTCCCACAGGTCGCTTTACTGAGTGGTCAGCCATCATTACTCTCATGGATGTTGGTTTAGGAGCTCCCAAACCCAATTGTTTGTAGACCGCTAGCGGCATCAAGTTGATGCTAGCCCCAAGATCACATAATGCTCTTCCGAAGTTGAGCTTCCCGATAGTGCAGGGGACAGTAAACGCACCTGGGTCTTCCTTCTTTTCCACTAATGATCTTGAAGAAATAGTGCTGCAGTGGTGGAGGTTGTCTTCCGATTCAAAACTTACCGACCTCTTCTTTGTAATCAAGTCCTTCATGAACTTGGCATAACCGGGCATTTGTTCAAGCGCTTCCACTAGTGGTATGTTTATTGAAATCTGCTTCAGCATGGTCATGAAGTTCAGGAACTTACCATCGTCAGCTTTCTTCTTCAAACGCTGTGGGAAAGGAGGTGGTGGTCGAGGCATCATAATTGGAAGCTTTTCAGCTTCCTTGCTTTTCTCCGCGGGCTTTGGAGTTTCCTCCTCTACCGCCTCTTCATCATCCGCAACATCACCTTGAGTCTGAATTACCGGATATGATTCTGGTAACTTTTTCCCACTTCTTGTTGTGATCGCCATACATCTCGCGTCATTCCTCGGATTAATAGTATCACTCGGCAAGGTACCTGTCTTCCTTGGGTTTAGAGATGCTGATATGTGACCCACTTGCTGCTCTAATTGCTTGATCGCGGTGGAATGTGACTCCACTACCTGACTCAATATTGATAACTCAGTTCTCATTGCCTTTACCCCAGAGTCAGTCGATTCCACTTTCAGCAGCATCTTCGCCATCATGTTCTCAAGTTTGGACGTCTCTGCCTCGTTGCCAGCTTTGTCTCGATTACCAGGTGGTATATACAACCCACTTCTATCGGTGTTATTCCTCCAGTTTCCTTGGTCGCGATCTTTGTAGCCGCCTTTCTCATAGTGGTTGTCTCTCTGATAGTTCCGACCTTGGTTTCCCTGGCCATTAGCCTGAAAACCCCCCAAATAGTTGGCCTCCTCATTCGATTCAACCTCGGCTGCTCTACCTTGCGATCCCACAGCTTTTACCTTCTCCATCCCTCCTGAGAACAAGTGCTTTGTCAGTAGGTCCAACTGCGTTTTCAGATGCGCCATGTCTTGGTCGCGCTCCTCCTCTTTTCTGCGCTGCTCAGCTGGCATACCAACTGCATAAGTGCTGGCTGCTACCTCTGTATCCCGTGTATGCCAGGCCCTGTTGGTTTTGGTGAGCCTGTCCAAAGTAGTTGTGGCCTCAACAAAAGTGAGACCCATGAATGCACCACCTGCTGCGTTGTCTAACGTCGGCTTGGTAGCCGAATTCAATGCCCGGTAGAATGTCTGCATCAAATAATTTTTGGTCAACTGATGGTTCGGGCATTGCGTTATCTTCTTTTTGAATCGCAACCAAGTCTCGTGCAATGCTTCGTGGGGCTGCTGCCTGAAGTTGCAAATCTCGTCCCTCAATTGTATCATCCGAGAGGGAGGAAAGAACCTTTCTAGGAAAGCTCCTCTCAACTCTCTCCAAGTTGCGATAGAGTCGGGGGTCAACTCTGTCAACCACAATGCTGCCTCATCAGACAGAGACAACGGAAACAACCTGAGCTGGATCGCTGTCTGACTCACGCCCGGCAGTTCAAACGACTTGCAGATGCCCACGAAATTCATCAGATGCTGGTTTGGATCATCCCCAGCGGCACCTCGGAACACTCCTCTCAAGTTCAACAGCTGGATCATCGTGCTAGTGATGTTGAACTTGGCTCCGGGCGGTAGCGGTGGAACAACAATGGCGCCCATAGCGCCAACTCCATCTAAATCGTTATCCTCATCATGCAACTCAAGATCGTGCTGCAGAGCTCCAGCATTCAAATTTTGTTGGGCCTGCAGTTCTGCAGCGAGCCGTGCTGCTTCTTATTGTGCTGTCATATTCCGCCTCAATGTTCTAGCAAGCTCGGGGTCGTAAGGTAATGTTGATTCACCCGAGCGCCGGGTACTTGGCATGCACAACTCTGTACCCTAGCAAAAACAAAAACAACAAAAAAACGTAAAAGCAGGAAAGTATGACTAAGAGTCAAATAAACACACTAGACTTAATTAACAATCGTATTCCCCGGCAACGGCGCCACTTTTTGATAACGCCCAAACTACACCTAAAATTAACAAAGCGTAAGCGGTCGTAGTCAAATATAGAACCCAACAAAGGTTGGGGTCGAATCCCATAGAGAATATGGTGAAGATTAAGCCTTTAGTGAAGTATGTGACTAGTCGTCAATAGTTTCCGGTAAATGGGGGGGGGTTTGTGATCAATATTTGTAAACAAAACAAACACTTAACGTATGAATGATAATCAATAGGAGAGAGAGAACTAGGGAAGTGTTTACCATGGCGTTAGTAACAAAGTCGATTCTAGGCTTAACGGGGTTCTTTCTATATGCGTGTCACGATGCGATTGAATTAATGGTATCGTCTAAACGTTTCTCAACCAAATAGACAAATTTACTTTTCAATTCTCTCGAACTTGAAAAGGTGTGCTTTTAGATTTCAATCCTAAACATCAAGTAGATTAATCTAGTTACAGCATTAATCATAAGACGAGAGTTGGTAGTCTCGAATCCTCGTCGTTAATCAAGTTTCCCGGTTTTAATCTCTTTACTCAAGCAAATTAAACCTAGGCATGTTCTAATGTTTGCAACCACTAGAAAACGTGACATAATGAATGATTAACAACGTGACAACATATATATTGAACCCGACGCTACCCGGAATCTATCTTGCTACGTTTGCCATGGCTCCCACAACCCTAGTTGTGAGAGTTTTAGTTAATCATGCTTGAAGAAGAAGAGAAGAAAGTCATAAGCATAATAAAGGGAAAAGATCCTTACAATATAATGAAAACAATCTTCAAGTATTCCAAGAACAAGAAACCAAGAACTCAAGAACAAATCAAGAACAAGATTGAGGAGGAAGAAAACGTGTATTGCGTGTTTTCCTCTCTCAAATCTCGATTTTAAACTCCTAAAATTATTGGGTAACGTATGTAAAAAGCTTCCCTAATGCATAAATAAAATAAACCTAACATAGGGTATTTATAGGAGTCTAGGAAACAAATCCCAAAAACGCTCGGATTCCGCGTAACCGACTGCCTAAGTGTGACGGCTTGGGGTGACGGACCGTCACCACCTTGACGGACCGTTATGGTGGCCGTCACCACTAGGCAGTGGTGCTGCCTCAGGGTGACGGTTTGGGTGACGGACCGTCACTAGCTTGACGGCCCATCACGGTGGCCGTCGCCACTAGGCAGTGTGTTGCCTTAAGTTGACGGCTCGTCACTAGCTTGACGGTCCGTCACTCGGACCGTCACTCTTATCCAGAATGTCTTTTTGCTCGTATTTCCTTCCATTTCCATGTTTGTCTCCCTTTCTTACAAATATAACATAAAACCATCAAAAACGACAACGGTTGCTTGAAAACGTACGCTTGTTCTTAGTTAAAAGGAGTCGAAAGTGCCGTAAATTGGCGGCACATCACTAGCCCAGACCTTGGCCGCACAGGACAACCATCCAGCTCCTATCCATGTCCATTTTCACGGTGGGATAGCGGCCTGAGTTTATGATTTTATCCGTTTGAACCCGCCAGAATTCTGGGGTTCAAAGGTTAGGAAGATCCGCTTAACTTTTTGGACGAGGTGAAGAAAATCTTTGATGTTATGCAAGTGGCTGGTGTTGATAGTGTTGAGTTGACATCCTATCAACTCAAGAATGTAGCTCATATCTGGTTCACATAATAGAAGGAAGATAGGGCTAGGGACGAGGTCCCTATGACTTGGGAGTGTTTCGAAAGGGCTTTCCTCGATTAGTTCTTCCCGAGGGAGTTAAGGAAAGCGAAGGCCGAGGAGTTTGTGAATTTGAGACAGGGATCCATGACAGTCCAGGAGTACAGTTTGAAGTTCACTCAGCTCTCCAAATATGCTCCTGCTATGGTGGCTGAGCCACAAGATCAGATGAGCAAGTATATCTACGGAGTCTCTGACTTGGTGAAAAAGGAGTGTAGATCTGCGATTGTTGAGTGACATGAGTATCTCCAGACTTATGACTCATGCTCACCATATCGAAGAGGATAAGCTTAGGGATATGGCTAGAGAGAATAAAGAGAGTTAGATTTGAGGGTTCAGGTTTTAGCCATCAGAGGTGGAGGACATTGCTCCTCATTTCAAAAGAAGTCATCAGGACTCGTTCATTCTTCTGCTAGTGCTCCTACCCAGGCCCCGAGGCCTCGTCATGATCAGACTAGTAGAGGATCTGGTTCTTATTCACAGTCTCAAGGGAGTGTTGCTAAAGGATCCTCCAATCCTATTTGCAGCAAGTGTGGGAAGAATCACCCGGAGAGTGTCGTTTGGGCATGGTGCATGATTTGGTAGTGGATAGGCTGGACACATGATTAGAGATTGACCTTCGGCTAAGAAGGGGAAAGGAGATAGTAGGGCTCAGTCTTCTTCAGCAGCCCAGGAGGTCGACCAGCCTAGTATGGCACTGCTTCTAATTCTGGTGGTCAGCGCCAGAACTGCCTTTATGCTATGTCCTCTCATCAGGACCAGGAGGGGTCCCCAGATGTTGTTATTGGTATGTTGAAAGTCTTCTCTTTCGATGTGTATGCTTTGTTGGACCCTGGTGTATCCTTATATTTTGTGACCCCTTATTTAGCATGCAAATTCAAAATTTGTGTTGAATTGGTTTTAGAACCCTTTTGTGTTTCTACTCCTATTGGGGAGTCAGCCCTAGCCAAAAGAATCTACCAAAATTTCCCTATCTCAGTCCTTCATAGGGTCACTTCAGCGGATTTAGTAGAGTTGGAGATGACTGATTTTGATATTATCCTTGGTATAGATTGGTTGCATGTTTGTTATGCTTTGGTTGATTGTCGTACTCGGGTTGCCAGTTTCAAGTTTCCAAGTGAGCCTGTCTTAGAGTGGCAAGGTAGCCCCCCATCCTCGAAAGGTCATTTCATATCTTACCTTAAGGATAGGAAGATGATTTCTAAGGGTTACATTTATCATATAGTTTGGGTTATGGACACAGAGTCCAAAACCCCATCCCTTCAGTCTGTTCATATCATGAATGAGTTCCCAGAAGTGTTTCCCGAAGATTTATTCAGAGTCCCTCCCGAGCAGGAAATTAACTTTAGGATAGATTTTCTTCTAGATATGAATCCTATCTCTATCTCTCCCTATAGAATGGCTCCTGCAGAACTTAAAGAGTTAAAGGATCAGTTGAAAGATCTTCTTGATAAGGGTTTTATCAGGCTTAGTATTTCTCCATGGGGTTCTCCAATCTTATTTGTGCGAAAGAAAGATGGTTCCCTCTGAATGTGTATTGACTACCGCTAGTTGAACAAGGTCACAATCAAGAATAAGTATCCCATTTCTAGGATTGATGACTTGTTCGATCAGCTTCAGAGTGCTAGTTTCTTCTCCAAAATTAACCTTAGATCCGGTTATCATCCGCTTCGTGTTAGAGAGTGTGATATTCCAAAGACAGCCTTTAGAACTCGGTATAGTCATTACGAATTTATTGTTTTGTCTTTTGGTCTAACGAATGCTCCTACAACCTTTATGGATTTGATGAACCGTGTGTTCAAGTAGCATTTGGATATCTTTGTGATTGTGTTCATTGATGATATCCTTATCTATTCTCGGAGTGAGGACGAGCATGCGGACTATTTAAGAGTGGTGTTAAAACTCTTAAGGGCCGAAAGTTATTTGCTAAGTTTAGCAAGTGTGAGTTTTGGATGCAGTCTGTTGCTTTTCTGGGTCATGTTGTGTCTAGGGATGGTATTCAAGTTGATTCTCAGAAAATTGAGGCAGTAAAGAACTGGCCTAGACCCACTTTCCCATCTGATATTAAGAGCTTTTTAGGTTAGGCTGGATACTACAGGAGATTTGTGGAAGGATTTTCTTCCATTGCTGCCCAATTGACTCGGTTGACTCAGAAGAAGGTAAAATTTCAGTGGTCTGACCTCGGTGAGAAGAACTTTCAGGAATTGAAGACTAGATTGACCACAGCTCCAGTGTTGGCTCTACCCGAAGGCCTAGATGACTTTATTGTGTATTGTGATGCTTCTAGGATTAGTTTGGGTTGTGTTTTAATGCAGCGTGGTAAAGTTATTGCTTATGCTTCGAGACAGATTAAGACTCATGAGAAGAAATACCCCACTCATGATTTTAAGTTAGCAGTCGTTGTCTTTGCTTTGAAAATTTGGAGACACTACTTGTATGGTGTGCATGTGGATGTTTTCATCGATCATAATAGTCTTTAGTATGTGTTCGCTCTAAAGGAATTAAATCTGTGACAAAGATGATGACTTGAGCTTCTTAAGGATTATGATATAAGTGTGCTTTACCACCCGGGTATGGCAAATATTATAGAGGATGCACTTAGTAGATTGTCCATGGGTCGTGTGTCTTCAATTGAAGATGGAAAGAAGGAATTGGTTAAGGAGGTTCATAGGCTTGCTCGATTGGGAGTTCGCCTTATGGACTCGACATAAGGTGGTGTTATTGTTCAGAATGGTTCCGAATCATCTTTAGTAGATGAGGTAAAGGCAAAGCAAGACAGTGACCATATTTTTCTTCAGCTAAAGGATGCAGTCCATCAGCAATGAGTTAAGGTTTTCTCCCAAGGGGGAGATGGTATGCTTCGTTATCAGGGTCGATTGTGTGTGCCAGATGTAGATGGGTTGAGACAGCATATTTTAATTGAGGCTCATAGTTCCAAATATTCCATTCACCCCGGTGCCACCAAGATGTACCGTGATCTACGGAAAGTCTATTAGTGGAATGGTATGAAGAGGGATATAGCCAGTTTTATGGCTAAGTGTCCCAACTATTAGCAAGTAAAGGTAGAGCATCAGCGATCGAGTGGCATGATTAAGGATATTGACCTTCCTACTTTGAAGTGGTAAGGGATCAATATGGACTTCATCACAGGTTTTCCTCGTACTCGAAGGCAACACAATTTGATTTGGGTGATCATTGACCGGATGACTAAGTCATCCCACTTCTTGGCCATTAAGATTACTAATTCAGCAGATGATTATGCCAGACTCTACATTGGGGAGATAGTCAGATTGCACGGTGTTTCTTTGTCTATCATTTTAGATAGAGGTACTCAATTTACCTCTCAGTTTTGGAAATCATTTCAGAGAGGTCTTGGTACTCAGGTGAAGCTTAGCATAACTTTTCACCCATAGACGGATGTCCAGGTAGAGCATACTATTCAGACTTTGGAGGATATGTTGAGGGCTTGCGTGATTGACTTCAAAGGTAATTGGGATGATCACTTACCTATTATCGAGTTTGCCTACAACAACAATTTTCATTCTAGCATCCAGATGGCTCCTTATGAGGCCCTTTATGGCCGGAGGTATAGGTCTCTTATTGGTTGGTTTGAGGTAGGTGAGGCAGCTTTGATTGGTCCAGATTCGGTTCATGAGACTATGTAGAAGGTTCAGCTTATTCGGGAGAGGTTGAAGACCGCTTAGAGTCGACAGAGATCATATGCGGATGTTAGGAGAAGGGAATTGGAATTTGAGGTTGATGATTGGGTTTTTCTGAAGGTGTCACCCATGAAGGGTGTGATGAGATTTGGCAAGAAAGGGAAGCTTAGTCCCTGTTTTGTAGGTCCTTATTGGATTCTGAAGAGAGTTGGTAGCATTGCTTATGAGTTGGATTTGCCATCGGATTTAGAAGCGGTTCATCCGATTTTTCATATTTCCTTGTTGAAAAAGTGTGTTAGTGATCCGACCTTGATTGTTCCTTTGGAGGATGTGGATGTGAAGGATAGTCTCACTTACGAGGAGGTTCCCATGGAAATCCTCAATCATCAGGTTTGGAGGTTCAGAAACAAAGAAGTCGCTTCAGTAAAAGTTCTTTGGAGGAATCAGCATGTTGAGGGAGCCACTTGGGAAGCAGAAGCAGCCATGAAAGACAAGTACCCTCATCTCTTACCTTCCGATTTTGTTTCAGCTTGAGGTAATAGTTCCCTCCTTAGTATGTTCCTCCGATTCTATTCCATCAGTTTTCCTCATGATCCTAACATGTATTCATGTTTTTGAAGTTGATTCGGTCATGTTTTAAGTTGAAAAGCTCAGTTCCCATGTTTTTTCTTCAAATTCTATGTGTTGTTGATTGGTTGGGCAGTTTTCCCTTGTTTAGTCTTCATTTAAGGACGAATGATCTCAAGGGGGAAATATTGTAACACCATGGAAATCGAACCAGCTATCTAAGTTTGAAACTCTAAAAAATTTCATGTTTCCAGGAATGACGGGTCCAAACCACGGACCGTGGTTAGAACCATAATTCGTGGAATGGAACCGTAATTTAGGTTCTGCAGAAACCAGTCTCTGGTCTGAGACCATGAGTACACTCTACAGACTGTAGTTTGTTCTACGGATGGTAAAGTTGACTCGTGGAACTCAGGTCTGGAGCCTGTTCTTTCCCCAGGAACTACGCCTCAGTTCTATGGATCGTAGTTCATTATACGGCCCGTCCTGTTGACCCGTAATTCCTCATCTATAGCTTGAATGTTGAGTCTAGGAATATGACTCAAGTCTAAGATCCGTGGTCCATTCTATGGGTCTGTCCTGTTGACCCATAGATTGGTTTCTGTAGCCTTTCATTTGGCCAGGAACGATGGATGGAAACCACGAGCCATGGTTTGGTCTACAACTCATGGAATCCGTCTGTGGTCCCTGAAAGTCAACTTTTTTCCAGCTTTTTCCTAATTACATCCCAGGGGTATTTTAGTCATTTCCCCCCTTTTAAATCCTAAATAATGTCATTTTGCCTATTTCTAAAAGGGTTTTCACCCTCATTAGCCTAAGTCCCTTCTCATTACCTCATTCATCTCCCAAAAAGGAAAAGAACTCTCTCAAGCTCAAAGTATCAAGCTCCAAGATCAAGTTTCCTTTCTTTTCAATTTCAAGTGGGTTAACTTTAATCAAGGTATGTGGGTATTCAACAATGGGTTCTTTTCACCCTTGTGCCCAAAACCCCAAATCTTTATTTTGATTTCATGAACTTTCAAATTTGGGTTCTTACACAATTCTTATGGGTTTTGCTATAAATTGTCTTCTCATGAATTTTATTATGAAATTTTATTAAATTGCATGATTCTGCATGGGTTTTTGCATGTGAACTCCTATTGCATGAATTGAAGGCTAATTATGGTAAACCCTACATGCATGGATTGATTTAAGTAAATTGGGTATTGGATAGCATGTATTCTCATAAATTTTCAAGCAAGTGCATGCCTAGTTCCTATGTCATATGAAGGTATATGTTATTATGAAATTGAACTAGTGCTATGCAAATTTTCAAGTCATGAACTATTATGCAAGACAAGACACCCGATGTACCATCAATGCTCATGAATTATTTTCTAAAACCAAAGTTTGTGAGTAGTATTAAGATCCGGGCTATGAACATGTTTATGAACAAGCTTTGACATCTAAATATGTCACATGTATGTGAGCTCATGTTATATGTTTTGGGAGTAGTATTTAGCATCGAGCGATGAGGGTTCTAGATAACCCAAGTCCAAAACTATGTTGCCACCGTAGGTTGCCCTCCGTGGCTTATGAAAGGATCCTTATGAACATGGTTCTAACCTTGGCCGGTTATAACAACCTTTTTCAGTGTGGGTGCATGACACTGGACTCTATGTAGCTCACCATGGTTTATGTCGGTTAAGAGAAACTCCCACATAATTATTTTCAAGTTATGAAGTTATATGATACCTTACTTTAAACCTTGACTTTACCTCATGTTTATGCTTTATATCTTGATAATTTCTTATGCTATCTCTTATTTCGAAAGAACTCATTTTTAAGCATGTTTTAAGTATGTTTTTGTCACGATCATGCATGTCTCACATACTCGATACATCATATAGTACTGACGCATATTTTGCGTTGCATCCTCTTTATGATGCAGATTCAGGTTTTCTTCCTCAAGCATGTGGCTAGAGATTGCAGGTCATTTCCAGTCAGTGTCGTTGAGTCCTCATGGTTCGAAGGCTAGTTATGATTCTAACTAGTTTTGGCTATTTACTTTCGTACCTTGAGTTAGCTAGGGTCTTGTCCTATCAACTCCTTATGTCATGTGAAGAAGCTTTTCAGACATAGTCAGTGTTCAAGTTACTCTTTTAAAACTATGTTTCATATTGACTTATCATTTATGGATTTGGGTTGCCTAATATTCTATCTATGCTTCCGCTATGCTTTCTTATTAATGACTGAGTATGCTATGACCAAGGGTTAATCTAGGGCACTCGTGCCCCAGATCTCGTGTTACGTTTAGAGGGTAACCTCGGGGCATGACAAACTTGATATCAGAGCCTCAGGTTCAAGAGTCCTAGGATGTCTGAAAGCCGCATCGAGTAGAATCTCTTTCATTTGTGTGAAGTGCGCCACACTTATGAGAGCGAAGCTATGAGATGTCTTAGAAAAAACTTCACTTCTTTCATGATCATATTGTGCGATAGAGCTTAGCTCTAATATCCATCTAATCCTTCCCTTGTACATTTCAGATTATGCCTCGACGTGTTATGCCTCACTGAGCCGCTCGGAGTGCTGTTCCTCTAGTTCCAGGCCCCGAGGTCACGAATGAGGAATTCAGGAACGCCATCCATATGCTAGCCTAGACCTTGGCTGCTCAGGCTAACCAGATGGCTCCTATCCTCGTCCATCCTCACGGTGGGATAGCGGCCCGAGTTCGTGATTTTATCCGTATGAACCCATCGGAATTCTGGGGTTCAAAGGTTGGGGAAGATCCGCTTAAATTTTAGGATGAGGTGAAGAAAATCTTTGATGTTATGCAAGTGGCTGGGATTGATAGTGTTGAGTTGGCATCCTATCAACTCAAGGATGTAGCTCATATCTGGTTCACGCAATGGAAGGAAGCTAGGGCTAGGGACGAGGTCCCTATGACTTGGGACTGTTTTGAAAGGGCTTTCCTTGGCCGGTTCTTCCCGAGGGAGTTAAGGCAAGCGAAGGCCGAGGAGTTTATAAATTTGAGATAGGGATCCATGACAGTCCAAGAGTACAGTTTGAGGTTTACTCAGCTCTCCAGATATGCTCCTGCTATGGTGGCTGACCCACAGGATCAGATAAGCAAGTATATCTACGGAGTCTCAGACTTGGTAAAAAAGGAGTGTAGATCTGCGATATTGTTGAGTGACATGAGTATCTCCTGACTTATGACTCATGCTCACCAGATCTAGGGGGACAAGCTTAGGGAGATGGCTAGAGAGAACAAGAGAGTTAGATCCGAGAGTTCAGGTTTTGGCCATCAGAGGTCTGGTGGCGGACATCGCTCCTCATTTTAGAAGAAGTCATCACGACCCATTCATTCTTCTGCTAGTGCTCCTACCCAGGCCCCGAGGCCTCATCATGATCAGATTAGTAGAGGATCTGGTTCATATTCGCAGTTTCAAGGGAGTATTGTTAAAGGATCCTCACATTGCTCCCTTGGGGCTAAGCCCCAACCTCTCGAATCAAGTCCAAAATGGACTGATATACAGTAGTATACGACATGAGGAGCTGGTATACAAGTTCAGAAAGAAGAATACATGAGGAAGGGAAGCAAATATGCAAAGATATACAGTGTATACGTGGTAATATACAGAGAATATGGAGGAAAGATGCTGCTCATAAACAACTGATATACCTGTGGAGAAATGGACCAAAGTCCATGAAATTCAAAGTCCAAAGATTTGGACAGCTTCTGCAATGGTCCAAAGCGGCCCAAATCTCAACTCTCTCTTTATTTGTATTTAGTTTATGTTAATTGTTTGTATTAACTAACTTAATTTTAATTAACTTAAATAGATCCCCTAAAGTGTTGTTATTTTTAGCTTTATCTTTGCTTAATCTTCACAATGTGTTCTTTTTTTTTAATCAAGCCTCGTAATCAATTTGGATTTTGGTTAAAATAAACGAAATAGACTTTCTGTTAACTAGCCTAAAAATCAGTTTTTCAAACAAAAATGCTTTCTTTTCCTCATTTGTGTGTTAGTCTAGGATTAAGATAATCCTTGAATATCGGAATAATTTTTCCATCATGTTAATTAATTTTTTTCAAATAAATGAAAAGGTTTCTTTGATTATTAGTTCTTTCAAATTAATCAAAGAACGAATCATTCTTTAAAAAATAGGCTTCGTTTTCTTTCTACTCCCATAGTTGCATGACTAAATAAGTTTTTTTTTAAAAAAAAAAACCTTTTGTTTTAAAAAGAGATCTTTCTCTATAATTTTAACAACTCCTTTCTTTGAATAATAGTTGTTTTAAAAATAATCTGCAATCCTTTATTTTTACCCTTAATTGAAAAGAGAACCAATTGTTCGAGTCTTTTCTTATAAAGCTAATTTTTCTTAAATTCAAATCTTTTTCAAAGAATGAGTTTTCCTTAGCTAAATAACTCTTTTTGCCTTGAATTGGGTGATGGCATTTTTCTTGAATCATTATTCTTCATAATAAATCTCAAATATTTTTTATGATTTCAACTCTTTCAAAATTAGTTAGTCAAAATTATTCTTTGGTCAACCATTTTCTAAATGGATGTTCTTAAGTACCTTAAAACCCTTCGTAAAACGTTACTTGAACCCTTAACCATTTCTCTAGATTTTAAAGATTTATTTCTATTTTTAAGTCCTTAAAATTCTTTTAAGTTTTCTTAATTTATTTATAAAAATTAAGTGGCGACTCTATTTGTTTAGAATTATTTTGAAATTTCTTTTGAGTTTTTTTGAAATAATTTTATAAGTGTCAAAAACTATTTTATTTTCCTTTTAAATAACAAAATTTTGAAAAGGGATAAAACAGAAATGACTACTCCACTGGGGATTTATTTAGGTTGTAAACAAAATTTAGATTGTTTTGACTAACTTTATTTGATTAACTATTCAAAATATTGTAATAGCTAGTAAATTTCAATTGTTATTTGCTTATGTATTTATTTATCACAAAATATACAATCATTGCATTTCATGGCATGCTTCCGCCAAACGGCACTTTATTTTATTTTTGAATCTCAAAAAGGATGGTTATGTGGGTCGCAGCCGTTGCTATCACTTAAAAAACCAAACAATTCTCGAGGCACCCTGACGGGTAGTTGGATCGCTGGCCGATTCGATAATCATTATTGCCTCAACCCGAGCTGTCCACTCGGATTCCCGATCTACTATTTCAAAATCCACTCTAGACACCTAGCGTAGAGCTACACCAAAACCTTATTTTTAGGCATTGCGTCTATTGGCCACGAGTCAATAAAAGACGATCATCCCTTATTTGTTTAATTGAAGGATATAATGTTGAATGGTACGAACCATTGTCCCTCGGGTTTGGGAATTATTTAGGTGGCTTCCATCATCATAATCAAAAGAGATCTTCATCTGAAAGGCATTCAGAAATTTCAAGAAGTCCAAGAAGTTCGAGAATGAAGGACCTTCCATGGCGGACTACTTTAGGAATGTACCCCTGTGTGGGACTAACATTTAGTGTACATCCCTTTCCCTTGTTTTATATCCCCATTCAATTTATTCATAAAATTTGTATGACATAATTTTTGGGGCAATGAAACGTCTTACAAACGACATACATATCCTTCAATCCGTTAGGCTTACCTTTGGCATAAAAGGTTACATATTTGTACAAGGCGCGCTATAAACTGTTATGTGATATAACTGTCTTATATGCTTATGTGTGTTGCTTAAATCAAAGATGAATCAATCCACTCCTATTTGATATTTTAGAACCGCTAAGCAAAATATAAGCCTAGCACGCAAAAGTTCGACCAAAAAATTAAAGTCCTCCATGTTCCTCAGAAAAATCCTAAACCTTTTATTTTCACGAAGTCTCTAAAGCTTACTCATATCTCTCAGAAAAGATTGACTTGCCAACTCGAACTACGTAAGATCTAATTTCTCCTTCTTAGGATATGTAGGCAATTGTTCAGGGCTCGGCCCTTATAGGCAAAAACCTTTATTTTCCCCATCTTTTGGCAAGAAGATTAAAGAATTTCGCCAGAAGATCAAAATTCAACACGAGTCAACTTTTCTGTCAAGTCACTCATTTCAAAGTCAATAGACAAATTCCTGTCTGTTTGAGTCTTTCTCCAAACATAAATTGATTCGCCTTTAATAAAGCAACATTTGTTTATTTACGTTCTGTCAAATATCTTGCAGTATTTACCATGAATAAAACCTAACATGATTGTCTTTTGAGTTATTTTTCTGTAACAGGTAAAGGTTAAGAAACTGATCTATGTTGAAAAATAGCAACACATCTTCAAAGCATCCCCCCGACCATAGCTTGATAAGAGAAAATGACTGGTAATACTAAGGAAGCTAGGTTGACCAATGCGGCTATACAAGAGCCAATCCTAGTAGATCAAAGTGAGCTGATTGCACAGCTAATACAAAAAATTGATGAGATGGGTGGAAAATGTGAAGGAACAGAGAATTAACTATGGGCAATACCGTAAATGCTCCCATATCTAGCAAAATGAGGCCTCCGCTTCATCTTCCTTCTCTAAGTTCTCCAGAATTCGAATGTTTTCCTACCCGCTTCAATGCACACGGCTCCTCAACTCCTATACCACCCACCATTGATTTGATCGCTCCAAATCTATTTTCTGCTAACACCTCACATCAAGTTCCTTCTTTTCTTATCTAGCACGCTACTCCATATGCCTATATTCCTTCTACGTGCCAAAATAACAATTTCAACAATCCACAAAATATTACCTCCATATACCAAAACTCCATTCTAAATATCCTGCACCTATCACCTATCCAAAATGTTCCACCCACCACCCTTCATGCCGCTATACTTAAACTCTACTTCACTTTTTCAGAAAATTCTGAGCTGGATCATTTGAAAGTTGTTGAGAATAAGCATGATAAGGACATGATGCTACTGAAAGAAGAGATCACCAAGATCAAAGAATCATGGAATTCGCTCGATAAAGCAGAATTCAGCTATGATAATCTTTGTATCTATCCAGATTTGAAACTGCCTGAAGGATTTAAAATTCCAAAATTTGAGACTTTTGATGGCACTAGAAATCCCACGGTCCATTTGAGGAGTTATTGTGATCGAATGATAGGAGCAGGTAAAAATGAAGCACTACTAATGAGGCCCTTTAGCCGAAGTCTAAGCAGTGAAGCGCTAGAATGGTTCACTTTGCAAGAGTTGAAAAAATGGTCTGGATGGAATTCCTTGGCCAATGATTTTGCTAAAAGATTTTCCTACAATGTGGAGATTGTCCCAGATAGGTATTCGCTAGATCGTATCAAGCAGAAAATTGATGAGTTTTTTCATGTCTACGCCCATCGATGGAGAAAGGAAGCAGTGAGGGTCCGACCTCCTATGACTGAGGAAGAAATTATCACCGTATTTATGCGAGCCCAGGAATCAGAAGTCTACAATAAGATGATATCAGTAGTCAATTCAAAATTTGCTGATTTAGTCAAAATTGGTGAAACAGTCGAAGAGGGCCTAAGGACTGGGAAAATCACCAGGATCTCTATAAAGCCGGAGTCTCTAGGATTTCTAAGGAATAAAAAGGAAGATGTATCCTCCATATCTTTCGGTTCAAGCACAAGGTCTAGAAAGCCATCCAAGTTTAGATTTCAGAAGCTTTCATCATTCGAGACATACCTCTCAGCTCCACGAAGCCCTTGTCCTGCTTTCTATGCTCAAACTAGTTACCAAAATTACCAAACTCCACCTTCGAACTATAACAACTCATCTCCAAATTACCAAACACATTCACAAAATTATCAAAAATACTATTCAAATTTCCAAACACCATCTCCAAGCTTTGAAAAGAAACCTCCCCGAACCTTCATACTATTGGCTAAAAGTCAGACTTAACTTTTTGAAAGACTCAAAAAAGGCAAATTGATTCAACCCATTATGCTGAGATCTGTCAATACCAACTCTCAATTTTTCAAAGCCGGTCGATATTGTGCATACCATGCTGGAAGTGCTGGGCATGCTACAGAAGATTGCATCAATCTGAAATACAAAATTCAGAACTTGATCGATCATAAAGTTATCTCATTTCAGACAATAAATGTCACAAACCATGGAGAATACGCAATCAATATAATAGAAAATGATGAAGAGTGGATGGCAAGCAAGTTCATAATACAAGCCAGTTTGGAAAAATGAAGAAGTTAGAGAAAGTTGTGACTTCTCGGAACATAAACAAGGAGTCTAAGATAATGACTACACCTTGTCAAGCATTCCTTGAAAAGCCTCCCAAAATTTAGTGTAGACCACATCCGAATCAAAGAGAGTCGAAGGAAAAGGTTAAGAAGAATATTGATCTGGAGCTGCCAAAGCCACTCAGTTACCTCTACCAGTCACTTTCCATATGTGTAAAGCCCGCAAGGAACGATCCTGGGATGGAATCAGACACCTCTTCAAAGAATATGATGATATCCTAGAGGAGTTCCTTGAGGCATCAGGAATCAAAACGTTGAATTTGGAGGAGCAATTGCAGGATTGAACCTCCATTCCACTCATGATTTCCCGATCACTGTGGTAGATAAAAGGACAAATTTAATTTTTTTGTAAATTGGTGATGGTCTGGATGAGGCCCGAGACCCACCCTTTATTTCTTTATTTTCCTCAGCGCTATTTTCCTGCTTTCCAAAAGGCATAGACTCGTATTCGTGCAAGCCATAGCCAAAATTTGTGAATGTTTTCAATTTCAATGAAAGCCTCACCTATCTCAAAAATCAACTGCTTTTATTTGCCTTTCATATTTAAAATGATATTATCTAACCTTGTTTAGGTATGATTTTAGTAAAATCATTTAAAACCTGTCAATGTTATGCCATGTCATGAGATGAATGAACAACTGAGGTAGATGATGAATGTGAACAGTATGATGAAAAGATTATGGTCCTCGAACGATTCGAGAATCAAGAGAAATCTAGTCAAAGAAGTCATAACTGATGTCCTCCTGTCAAAAGTACAAAAGGAATTCAAGTACAGAAAACAAGTAGTTGATCTTCCATCAAGATAAGCACAAAGAAAAATTCACACCAAATTGACAAAGACGTCATGTCATCCATAAAGTTTTATCCAAAGGCGATATCGGTGGCAGATAATCAAGGTGTGGACGAAATCGATCGACTCAAAAGTTATCAAGAGATACTATGCCTGAAGATAGTTTTTCCTTTAGTTTCTTTCCATGTAATCACGTTTTCTATTTGTCTATCCTTTGTAGTTTAACAATATCTTCCTCTATCCTCTTTGTATGAACTACGCGATGACCTGAATTCTCAAGAAAGAGATACGTAGGCAGCCTTTATCGGCTTTGGTCACCCCTTTATTAATTTTCAATATTCTCCCACTATAAGAAGGGGAACTACGTTTGACCTGATTCCTACTTCAACGGGATACGTAGGCACCACAACGGCTCGGTCATATCAACCCCAGGAAATAGAAACTGGGGCAGAATTTTCGAGAAAGGAATCTCAAAAATTCAGAAGGCAAAAGTCATTTTCCAACAGGTCAGAATATAGATTGTGCCAAAGAGAAACTAAGGTGAATTTGAGAAAGAATCTCACGATCCCCACAGAGTGTCAAATCTCTTACAAACAATACAAGATTTGACATAAACCTCTAATTGGGGAAGAAATTTTGAGGGAGACCTCAAAATTTCCACCAAACTTCATTTGCGAATTCAAGGGACAACTCCAAGAATTCCTCAACACCAAGAGATCAGATTCTACTTCAGAAATCTCCAGTTGCAACAAAGTCCAAAGTAGACTAGCCCCAGCTACGACAGATTTCTCGAAAAAATCATTTCCAAACTCTCCAGTTGGGATGATAAACGATCTCCAAGGTCCGCCAGCACTGTGTCAGATATGTCAAGTCCTCAAATAAAGGACGTTCGTTGAAGCTAGTACATGACATGACATGACAAGATGGGCAGAGACCTTTCCAAATGATCTTTTTCAAATCTTTGTTTTTTAAAAAATTGTTTGAAAAATCTTTAACAAATTAATTTGCATTTTTATAACCTGATTTTGTCTTA
Organism: Jaltomata sinuosa; assembly: GCA_003996215.1. Classification (NCBI taxonomy): domain Eukaryota; kingdom Viridiplantae; phylum Streptophyta; class Magnoliopsida; order Solanales; family Solanaceae; genus Jaltomata; species Jaltomata sinuosa. The sequence goes on from QJPP01000142.1 coordinate 811,299, forward strand.
CATCTACTGTAACCTGGGAAGTCAAAGATAACAAGCACCCGAGGATGGTGGGCGATCGAAGATGATAGAGCAAGGAGCAAAAGACCGAAGGAAGTCAACACATATAAGTTTTGCCAAAACTAACAATTTTTCTGTAGATGCAAGTTATCCTAAAGAGAGTGTTAGTGATCGGCAAAAACCTATAACTATACGGCATATTCAAAGCAGTACAACGAGACTGAATGCCTGAAGTCAACAAAGAAGTGACGAGACTACTAGGAGAAGCCAAGATGGCAGAGTTTTCCAAAACTAATGACTTTTCTTGTGATTGCAGGGACCATTAGATGAAGAAAGATCAATGACATCCTCCTCAAAACTCTAGCAAATTGAGGATCACAATAAATGCACGATGTTTAAGGATGGTATTTATGATTGTTCCCAGAAATAGGTTTTCAGCCATCCACTTAATCAAAGTTATTTTGATTATGAATGCTTTTCTTAAAGGTTTTTCCTGAGTTTGACTTTGGTCGCTAGTAAAAGTGACGTTGTGTCTACTAATCATTTACTTGAGTGCAGGTACACGCCAAGAAGTCAAAATGTTAACAAAAAGATTAAAGGTGATGTTTTCTAACAATCACCACAAAAGCCATTTACATGTTTATGTTTGTCACGAGGACCATCATCTGTAAATTGCCTCACGGGCTTTATCTTGTCATCCACACTTGTAAGTCGCAGCAATCGGAATGCGCAAGGTGTCTAAGTCGCAGCAATGGGAATGCACACTACACTTATAAGCTACAACAACAGGAATGTGTAGAGTGTTCGAGCCATAGCAACAAGAATACACATGCAGTCACAGGATCAAATGATGTTCTCCGTCAGGGATTAAAGAAAGCATATCGTCCAAGGGAAGTCTATAAGACACCATCCAAAATCGTACGAGGAACTAGATTTCCTAAAAGTTGGTAGGCCAAAGGTTATCTGTAAGCCACAGTCTGTCTAAAATCGGATAGTGTGCAAGATTGCCTAAGATTGTACCGCCCAAGAGTTATCTGTAAGACAGAATAATATCTAAAATCGGATAATGTGCAAGAGCAACTAAGAGTTGGTAGTTCAAGGATAATTTGTAAGTCGCAACAATATCTGAAGTTGGATAAATGTGCAAGACTACCAAAATTTGATAGTTCGAGGGTTATCTATAAGCCTCGTCATATCCAAGTTGATCATGTGCAGGACTACTCGAAAGCTAACAAATCAAGGAAAATCTGTAAGTCGCGGTACATCCAAAATCGGATAAAAGGGCAGGATTACCTAAGGACTAACAATTCAAGAGATATTTATAAGCTGCCTCCATCTAAAGTTTGATGATGTGCAAGATTACTGGAAAGCTGACAATTCAAGGGATATCTATAAGCCGCCTCTATCTAAAGTTGGATGATGTGCAGGATTACCTAAGGTATGACGATTCAAGGGATATCTATAAGTCGCGACGATACGAAAGATGCGAAAGACTTACCCAAAGTCATATGCAAAAGATTATCACCAATAGCCGAGAGGGCTATCATATCAGAGATTACCACAAGCGGTCACTAAGACCATCATATTCAATGGCCAAGAAAGTTATCGTATTCATCACGCTCTATTGCCACGAAGGCAATCATGTCTGACACCCGTGAGGGCTGTTATGTCTATTACCAAAGTTTGTTACAAATGGCTACGAGGGCCACACTTTGATATTGGGTCGACCCCTCACAAACGGTCTCTATATTTTCTTGACCACTCGAGGGCCTACACTTGAAATTATGTTGGGCCATCCATCCCATAAGTGGTCTACGTATTTGTTTGTCCACTCCTTGACCTATACTTAAAACTGTGTTGGGTCATCCACCCCATAAGTGACATATTCATGTGGAGACGTCCACCTCTCTTGGTATATTTATATAGTTGCCAATATATTACTTACTTTGGTAGTTTGGGTCGTCATCCCTAAAAGTGACCATTAGGTTTACTCTGTCGCTATGAGATGTCTATTTTGCAAATATCAAGCCATCCACCTTGTTACAGTTGGATTATCAACACTTGTAAGTCGCTACAACGGGAATGTGCAAAGTGCTCAAGTCACAGCAGCGAGAATGCGTAAATCTAACACTTCTAAGTTGCATCAACAAGAATGCGCAAATCTAACAATTCTAAGTCGCAGCTACGGGAATGCGCAAAGTGTTCAAGTCGCAGCAACGGGAATGCACAAATCTAATGCTTGTAAGCCGCAACAAAGGGAATGCGCAAAGTGTTTAAGCCGCAACAACGGGAATGGACAAATCATGCACTTCTAAATCGCTATAAACGGTTTACAAGGACCGTTATATCTCAAAGGGCTACAAAGGTTTTCATCTTCAAAGATTGTCACATCCTATCCGATAGCTATGAAGGCTATCATATTTATTTGTCATGGGAATTGCTATTTCCTAAGACAGAGACAGGAAAGGACGACATCTTCTTCAAGAAATAACAGACGCAGAAAATGAGATAAGAAGTTATCTCTCCAAATGAAATTACTTTACTACTAACAATTTGTTTCAAAATATTGCCGAGAACATCCGAGAGGATGAAAATCTAAAACCAAAATAACAGGTACAAAATACGTCAAAAAGACGTCACCACACGGGATTCGAACGTAACTCAAGGATGAGGTATGGCAAAAGAACTATCCTTCCAAATAGAATTACGTTACTACTAACAATTTTATTTTGAGATATTGTCGAGAGCATCCAAGAAGGATGAAATTCTCAAAAAATAAACCACAGGTGCGGACTATGCCAAAAAAAATGCAACACAATGTGAAACTTTTTCTTAGCAACGAACAGGGACATAGTCCAAAGAGGAATATCAAACTCTTTGGGTGTGAGTTGAGAATCGACATCCGCTTCAATCAAACCACACCCCTATCGGAAGGCATGTGGGTATTTCATTTTTCTAGTGTCAGTTTCGCATCTAGAGTATTTCTGAACTCACTCAGGGAGCAACTTTTCTCCTCTTCAAATCCGGGTGACAATACACCCAGAGCTTCAGAAATTATGTCCAGGTAAATTCTTACCTATGGATGTGAAGAGCTCCACATTCATGGTTGAGAGGTTGCACGCCTCTTTTTCGTAACTCAATCATTCGTCACTCATCCCGAGCCAAAGGTTGTCTTAACATAAAGATCACCTTTTTCATCGATTGAGTCAAACTACACGCAGCCTGATTCCTTGAGTGTTGGGATATGTAGGCGGGCACTTTGTTGAAAACTCGGCTGCACTCCAAACTCCCCCAAATCCTCTCACTCTCCAGCTTTTCGGTCTCTCTTTAATCAAAGGTCGAAATAACTGTTGAATTTCTTAAAAATCGTGCGTAAGATCAAGTGTCTTGAACTACAAGTGGCCTGAATTCTCATATAACCTGAAATATGTAGGAAACTCGATACCGGGGTTCGGCTATAATTCCTTAAAAATTCGTGCTAAAATCAATCGCTTCTAAGAGATGAACTAGTGGTTGGACAAAATTGGAATCGTCAATTCCCTTTGCCCAGGGTTCATTACACTCACCCTACCCAAAGGGAGGGGCAGTTGTTGACACCCAATTTTTACCCTCCACTATTCGATTAATTATAGAGATTTTAAATTTTGAATAATTTTTAATAATTAATTTTGCAAATTAAAGAATTTTTCAAAATTAATTTCGGAGAATATTCTATAATCTTCATGAATAACATATTTCTACGTATATTTGATGTGAGGCCAAAATTATATATATTTACTAATTATTTATTTCATATTTAGTCTTTTTATTATCGTTTTTGAGCATTGATTTTATAATTATTCTTATATTGAATATTTTTATTTGTAGGATTAAAATAGTGTAAAAAGTAAGAAATTTGGAGAACAAACGAATTAAAAATGAGAAATTATATAAGAAAATCAAGCGGACAACTTAATGAATTAAATATAATATTATATTAACATGTATATATGGGGAAGGAACAGCAAAATGTTGAATTGAACTCAAGAAAGTGACACGTGGCAAAATTTGAATACATGAGCTAATCCATCACTGCTCGACATTGCCGAACTGAAGCGGCAAACACTGCACGTGGCGTGATAAACCCAATTTAATTGATTTTGGTTTCTCAATTCGTTTTGGACTCAATTATTTTATTTGAGGCTTTTTCTTACATTTATAAATATCTTATGAGAATGATTTTTACATAATTTTTAACCTACGAAGAGCTAGGAGCCCCCGTAGAGGCCGAAAAATATTGATTTCATCTTTTCTTCTCCTTTATTATTTATTTTATGTTTCTTTGTATGATTTGTTGTAATTTCCCCATGTCTATGTGGAGTTAAACTTCTCATTCTAGAGTTATGGTAACTAACTACATGATTGTTTAGTAGACGATTGATTTGATTATTTGTTCATCATATTAGTTGTTCTTATATTCTTGTGCTTACTATTTTAATGCTTCACGACCATTAAAATAAATCTATAATCTCTTTGTGAACTCGAAAGAAGAAGAATCGGGATAGAACGAAGAATATAGGGAGCAAGGCCTCTCTTTTGTAGCATAAATGGTAGGTTCGTGACTAGGATAGGAATATACCTAGAATGCCTTGTTTGGTTTATACGGAAAGATATATAAATGCGTTCGAAATAAGATGTCATATCCCCGCTCAACGATGTAGTTGTGATGCTATTCTGGATAGGCAATTAGAGGCTCGGAAGACCATAATTGTAAAATCAACCCCAAAATCAGCAACTAGATAAACAAACAAGTCGATGAAATTGCTTATTAACCATGATTGTTAGCGGATCCATAGTCTTAGATCGATTTCATCACATTGATTACGTGAAAATTTGTTCTTTGTTTGGTTAATTGTTCATTAGTTAACTTCTTCTTTTTATTTCTAGATTAGTTAAGAATAAATTCAACTTTGGATATTTACCGCTTGAACAAATAATTAGAACTAGTTTAATTTAGTAAAATAGTTAATCGACAAGTCCCTGTGGGTACGATATCTGGACTTACAATCCTATATTACTTGTACGACCGCGTACACTTGCGTGTGCTTTAGGACGCAATAAGTTTTTGACGCCGGTGTCGGGGACTTAGAAATTAATTATTTATTTATATTAGACTTTTTTTATTATTATTTAAGTTTTTGTATATATTTTATTTTCTTTTATAGATAGTTTTTTTTCTACTACTCTTCTTAACATGACATCTAGGGATAAATATTGATTGAATGATGAGTACTATTCATATATTGATAATCCTTGTCAGTACTGTGGAGGACCCCACCTGGATATGAATTGCCATTATAATCAAGAGAGCGGGTGGTGCGTACCTACCCAATCTTTTAAATTTAATGTATGTCTTATATGTGGTTGTCAGGATGGTAATTCGAATGGTTGTCCTCACTCTTATTCCCCTTCCCGGAGCTCCTATTATGATTCTTCTGTTGTTTGTGATGTTGGTAGGGGTAATGAAGTGGAGGATGTGAATCATGAGGCTCATCTCATTGATATGCTAAAGTAAATACTGGATAAGCAAGAAGAATTGAGGAAAGACACAATCAAATTGAGGAAAGACACGGAGAGGATAGGTTCCCAACTCACAGGGATACAGGCTATGTCTGAAATTTGTATTGATCAGCAAGTTATGGTCTTACCCAGTACCCAAGATGAACCCCTAGTAGAAGAAGAAAGTGAGTCCCTACTTGTAGAAAGCTGTGAGGAAGTAGACATAGTGAGCCAATCTGGGCTAAGGGAACAAGAAGAAAAAGTTAAATTTCATGAGTTTCTCCATGATAATCTTACATACATGACGACACAGCTGATAGAAGAAAGAGTTGAGCTCAGACAAAAGATAGACCAATTTGGCTCAGATATTCATGACTTGGAGGATCACTTGAAGAAAACAGTTGAGGCGTCTGATGCCCAATCACCAATTATTATGGATACTGACCAATTAGTGAAGCATAAAGAGGAATTCGAACCATTCAACTAGACTTTATTCATTAGTGCAGATGTTGAGGAGGTAAACAAAAGTGAGCATGTCGTAAATAATGCAAGTTTTGAGCTGCGATGTATTGGACCGCATTCTAATCACTTTTCTACATTATATTTGAATGAATACATGAAAATTGATTTTTCTGAACAAGTGGAGAAGTGTGTTGATGAGGAACAAGGTCCTTACATTCTAAAAATTTTCACACCAAAGAGACAAAACGACATTCCTCACTTAAGGGCCAAAAAGTGTAAGATACGACATCCTTTACTTGGTTCCTTCATTTTTATACCATCGCCCATTGAGCGGAGCAAAAAATTTGATGCAAAGTTAGGGGCACAATTTATAAGTTCTAAGTGAAAAAAAAAGTGATAAATTTGATGGCGTCGTACCGCGACGTTAAATTGGGCACTTATTGGGAGGCAACCCAATTTGGAGTGTAGCTTCTTATTTGTATTTTTATAGTGTTACGTTTTTTCTTATTATTATTTTTGCAGATTCTGAGAAGTCTGAGTACCCAAATTTGAAGCTAAGGAGCATGGTTGAGTATAAGTGTGGGATGCGCAGCCCTTGATGAAAATTGAGAAAACATGTTTTTAGCTAGGCCCTAGAGGGCTCGAGGGAGTATCTCTCACCCTTCTTCTTCTTTATCTTTTTTTATAAATTGCTTTGGGGACAAAGCATGATTTTAAGTGTGGGTGGGGATTCTTCCGATACTTGTAAGTTAAGGGTGAGTATGCCATAGGATTTTATTTTAATTGAGAAAAAAAAATTAAACACAAAAAGATTTTTTTATTATTTATTTTTTATTTTAGTTTTTAAGTGACATATCTCATCCACCCCTTGGTTTTTCTTATGGCCACGATTCTTTTTCGAGGGGATGCTCTTTGAACTGAGCAATTTTTTTTTTTTTTACTTTTTTCTTTTAGGAGTATTTTTTTATTTTTTTATTTTTTTTGAAGAGAAACGAAAAGTATAAAATCAATGCTCAAAAACAATAATAAAAAGACTAAATATAAAATAAATAATGAGTAAATATATATATTTTGGTCTCACATCACCACCCCACACTTAGACTTTTGCTCGTACTCGAGCAAGCATTTAAACTCATCTCAAAAAATCAAACTAGAAATACCACCACTTCGATTGATACAAACAATTAGGCCATACAAAAACTCAAAACATCAAATACACTTTCCGATTATTATGCAAAATATACAACAAAAATAAACTTCTAACCTCCTAACTTCAAAGACGGACTCTAACTCATCAAATTTAAGTTTGTTCACCTACTCCATCAAAGAAAGCTAATAAAATCACTTATCTATCATGAAACAAGTGCCCTCACAAGAAGAAATAGTCCACACATTCAATTTAAAGAATCAAATATAATTTAATGACTTTGCATCAAAGATCAACTCTCACACTCACAAAAGAATTCACATGTATGCACAAAGAACCATAGGCTTGCCCATTATGTACATCTTCACTAATTAAGCATGCTCGAATAGAATCAACTAGGAATTTTAACGGGTTGTAATGTTGGCTAGGGGACAGGTAGGAAAACTATATAATAGTGACTTACACTTCTCTAAGTACTTTGCACTTTTTGAACTTCATCACCCATAATTTTCATCACTTTTTTTTTCAGCCATCTCTTCAATTTATTTTTACTAGCATTCTCATCTTATCAAGAACGTTTCAATCATCATATTTTTTTCATGCCACATTCTTTCAAAGAGGGCCTTTTTTCATCATTTTAAAGCTATCATTGGTTGCCTTTGACACTCAATCATCTCTTTTCTTCAGATTTAACAATTTTATCACAGTCTATGCTACAGTGCTCAAGGAAACATGATGCAAAAACTAGGGATTCAACAAAAGGATTAAGGCAAAAATACGGCTACCAAACGAAAGGCTACAGGCTCAAAGGGGTAACTAGTGATATAATATCTGAAAAGACTAAATTTTACAAGACAAATCAAAGAAAGTCTATTATCATCTTCTAAACAGAGCAATATTTTTTATTTTGCTTCAATAACATGCAGGACAAGTTCTAGACTAAGATGCAAAACATGGAATATACAAAAATTCTCACAACACATGGCACAAGTCTCAATCAAGATGGATCAATTCTACTTCTAAGACAGACAGGGTCATAACAAACTATAAAATAAGAATAAGATATATACAGAGTCACTACTTTGAGCCTAGGTGTCAAAAGATTTGCTAATTTATTAAAACTCAAGCACTCACAGAAAAATACTACTCAAACTCAGGCCTAAATTGCTAGTATCAAATAAGTCATCTTATATGGAGTATTTTTATTTGTAAGATTAAAATAGTGTGAAAAAGAAGAAATTTAGAGAAAAAATAAATTAAAAATAAGAAATTATATAAGGAAATCAAACAAAGAGCTTAATGGATTAAATGTAATATTATATTAATATGTATATATGGGGAAGGAGCAGCAAAATGTTGAATTGAACTCAAGAAAGTGACACGTGGCGAAATTTGAATACATGAGCTAATCCATCACTGCTCGACATTGCCGAACTGAAGCGGCACACACTGGACGCGGCGTGATAAACCCAATTTAATTGGATTTTGCTTTCTCAGTTCATTTTGGACTTGATTATTTTATTTGAGATTTTTTCTTATATCTATAAATATTTTATGAGAATAATTTTTACACAACTTTTAACTTGCGAAGAGCTAGAAACCACCGTGGAGGCCAGACAATATTGATTTCATCTTTTCTTCTCCTTTATTATTTATTTTATGTTTTTACTTTGGATAATTTGTTATAATTTCTTCGTGTCTATGTGAAATTAAACTTTTCGTTCTAAGGTACCGCCGTGGAGGCCAGACAATATTGATTTCATCTTTTCTTCTCATTTATTATTTATTTTATGTTTTTACTTTGGATAATTTGTTGTAATTTCTTCGTGTCTATGTGAAATTAAACTTTTCGTTCTAAGGTTATGGTAGCTAACGACATGATTGTTTAGTAGACGATTGATTTGATTATTTGTCATCATATTAGTTGTTCTTATATTCTTGTACTTACTATTTTAATGCTTCGCGACCATTAAAATAAATCTATAATCTCTTTGTGAACTCGAAAGAAGAATCATCGGGATAGAACGAAGAATATAGGGAGTAAGGCCTCTCTTTTGTAGCATAAATGGTAGGTTCGTGACTAGGATAGGAATATACCTAGAATGCCTTGTTTGGTTTATACAGAAAGATATATAAATGCGTTCGAAATAAGATGTCAAATCCCCGCTCAACGATGTAGTTGTGATGCTATTCTGGATAGGCAATTAGAGGCTCGGAAGACCATAATTGTAAAATCAACCCCAAAATCAGCAACTAGATAAACAAACAAGTCGATGAAATTGCTTATTAACCATGATTGTTAGCAGATCCATAGTCTTAGATCGATTTCATCACATTGATTACGTGAAAATTTGTTCTTTGTTTGGTTAATTGTTCATTAGTTAACTTCTTCTTTTTATTTCTAGATTAGTTAAGAATAAATTCACCTTTGAATATTTACCGCTTGACCAAATAATTAGAACTAGTTTAATTTAGTAAAATAGTTAATCGACAAGTCCCTGTGGGTACGATATCTGGACTTACAATCCTATATTACTTGTACGACCGCGTACACTTGCGTGTGCGTTAGGACGCAACAATATTCATAATATATATAGATGTATATTATTTTGTAAATTTTAATAGATATTCAAAGAATTTTTCCAAAATTATCTCAAAATATTTTAAACCTATCTATTTTGGTCAAAAATAATTCAACTGGGATTAAATTGTGAAATTAGTGTTTTATAAACACATGATTAAATATGATGGCAAATTAATTATTATTAGTTATTTTAAATAATAAAAGCTCAATTAATTAATCATGTTAGTTTGTCCCTATTCCAATCACGACCTAATTTCTTTCGAATTAATTCAATTGGATCCTATTCCTTCTAATTTGACCACAATCTCAATCATATGGCCATAATTTAAATCAAATTTGATTATCAGTTCAATCAAATCCGGCCACATTTGCAAAGCAAACTGGCCAAATCCTTAACCTACTACTTAATTCCATTTCAGCCATTTCTAGCCCAACTAAATCAATTCCCAGCCCACTCCAATACCCCATACCCGACCCACTTCTCTATATCAGCCCACCTCCACACCCCTTATACTCCATTCTTCTTCTTCTTTCTAAAACACGCACCAAACGACCCTTTCACTCATCTCTCTCTTCTTCGTCTCACAAACAAACCCAGATAACCCCATCCAACTCCCTCGTTAAACAGTACCAAACGATAACTCAAGTAGCTCCAAACGACGCCAAATCTCGCCCAAGAATCCCAAAATCGTTACCCTCCGTTTGATTGTACGAAAGGGTGAGCTGTCCAGGTTCTTGAAGAACCCAGAAGAGGACAGATGGAACCTCAATGTTCCTTTCCTTGAAATCATCGACTCTTGTTCGATTTCATACCACAAGGTACCGACGTGCCATCATCTGAAGGGTTTTTGGTTTTGAATTTAAAAAAATTCTCCAAATTCTATCCGAAATCTCATCGTTCCCCCCCCCCCCCCCCCAATTCAAGCCTAGAGTTCCCTATAAATATATTCTTCTTCTCACTGTTAGGGAGAGAATTTTCGGATAGCAAAAATCTTGGAGAGTCTTTTTCTCTGATTTTTAGGGAAATCTGAGAATTCGAGGTGAAAGAAAGCAAGAAATACTATTGTTTTCTTGGAAAATTTTCTGGGTCTGCTTGTTGTATTTTGAAAAAGAAAGCTCGAGTCCGTCAGGAATACCCACCGGGAAACTCAACTCGTATTGTCCCAGTCTCGCTGCCCGGAAACAGGTAAAAATCCTTTCTTATTTTTATTTTCTAGTTCTTAGTTGTGGATTAGCTATTGCTGAGAAATTTGTTTCTTTTTGTATTGAGTCTGTTGTTTGAGTCGTCTGTTTTTCTCAAACTTATTCTTGTTACTCGGTTAATATATGTGATTGATACGGGATGAATACAAGAAGGTTCTGCTGTTTGTTTTCAATCGCTTTGTGGTATGTTGATTCTGGTTTCTTGTAAACTCACACCCCATTCCTCTCACAGTTCTACTAGAATAAGAATATGATTCGTATCAAGTGTTTTCTTGTTATTTTTGAGTGCAAGCATGGATTGAAAGATGTTATCCAGAGTGCTAGTTGTCATTTGTTTTGTAGCTGAATCGAATACTAACAAGAGCTTCCTAAAGATCTTCTTGGTTCATGATACCGAGCAAGTTCCGATAAAGAAGAGTAAAAGATTACTCTTTGAGATTACTCGTTAGTTCTCATCAAAGACAGGAGCTTTAGGCAAGAACAACCCATGTCGTATCTTATTGTTAAGTTAGTGTCATGATAATCCCCCCGAGTCTTTACTTAGTTTCTGATTTTAATTGAAACCTGCTAATAGAAATAGAAAACTTCCCATCTGGTCTGTCTCTTTAATTAGTCTCAAGGATCTATTCGCGATGAAGGTCATAGACCTGAGCAAGTTGAAACTATGAACGTGAAAAAGAGTTCAAGAAGAGGATTCATTAGATTAGCAATAGCTTAAAGTTGTATCTCTAAATCAGTTTGTTCACAGAATGTTTTGAGTTCCCTTGGATGATCATCTACTCAGATTGGTTGCGTAAAATCTGTATATTAGATGTGACGAGACCTTTTATAAATCTTCTTTATTCCTTCTTTAGTTTGGGTTTAAACAAAGATGTGAAGTTTCTATTAGGATGGCTTGAACAAATTGCCTACGGTTAGTTCCTTGTTTGTTGGTAAGCATGACGCTAGGTTACACTTGCATTAATTCTTAAACTTGGTGAATTTCTGATCTTTAGGCGAGACATTACTGATGCCTTTATTTCTTCGAATGAATAGATTGTGGTGTTTGGCCATGTGTGTTAGATTGAATAGTTTAAAAGTTTAACCCTTTAAAATAAGTATGTAGTTCTTTCCATGTCCCCTTGTCACTTTACTGTTTTGTGTCTATGTTGTTTCCCCCAAGTGTAAGTCCCTTCTCTATTCCATTTGTTTTGGTTTGAAAATGGTATATAAGCGTTTTCATTGTTAACAAGAATGATTGAGTAGGTGTAAAATACATTGATTTCTACTAGCATGTTCAATTGAACTCGTTAAATTAGCCCTAGCTGTGTTTTATCTTCAATATCGTGGTTTTCTATAGTAATAATTGATAATTAATCCTTCTCTCTTTTTTCTTTGCATGAACACCTTCTATCGAGTCCATTTGGACTCTTTGTCTTGCATTTCCATTAGGGCTAATCCCCAACCTCTCGAATCAAGTCCAAAACGGACTGATGTACAGTGGTATACGACTTGAGGAGCTGGTATACAGGTTCAGAAAGAAGAATACACGAGGAAGGGAAGCAAATATGCAAAGATATACAGTGTATACATGGTAATATACAGAGAATATGGAGGAAAGATGCTGCTGATATACAGCGCTGATATACCTGTGGAGAAATGGACTTTAAAGATTTGGACAACTTCTGCAATGGGCCCAAGGGGCCCAAATCTCAACTCTCTCTTTATTTGTATTTAGTTTATGTTAATTATTTGTATTAACTAACTTAATTTTAATTAACCTAAATAGATCCCCTAAAATGTTGTTATTTTTAGCTTTATCTTTGCTTAATCTTTACAATGTGTTCTTTTTTTTTATCAAGCCTCGTAATCAGTTTGGATTTTGGTTAAAATAAACGAAATAGATTTTGTGTTAATTAGCCTAGAAATCAGTTTTTCAAACAAAATTGCTTTCTTTTCCTCATTTGTGTGTTAGTCTAGGATTAAGATAATCCTTGAATATCGGAATAATTTTTCCATCATGTTAATTAATTTTTTCAAATAAGTGGAAAGGTTTCTTTGATTATTAGTTTTTTCAAATTAATCAAAGAGCGGATCTTTCTTTAAAAATAGGCTCTGTTTTCTTTCAACTCTCCTAGTTGCATGAATAAATCAATTTTTTTTTTAAAAACCTTTTGTTTTAAAAAGAGATCTTTCACTCAAATTTCAACAACTCCTTTCTTTGAATAATAGTTTTAAAAATAATTTGCAATCCTTTATTTTTACCCTTAATTGGAAAGAGAACCAATTGTTCAAGTCTTTTCTTATAAAGCTAAATTTTCTTAAATTCAAATCTTTTTCAAAGAATGAGTTTTCCTTAGCTAAATAACTCTTTTTGCCTTGAATTGGGTGATGACATTTTTTTTGAATCATTTTTCTTCATAATAAATCTCAAACATTTTTTATGATTTCAACTCTTTCGAAATTAGTTAGCCAAAATTATTCTTTGGTCAACCATTTTCTAAACGGAGGTTCTTAAGTGCCTTAAAACTCTTCTTAAGACGTTACTTGAACCCTTGCCCATTTTCTCTAGATTTTAAAGATTTATTTCTGTTTTTAAGTGTTTAAAATTCTTTTTAGTTTTCTTAATTTCTTTAAAAAGTTAAGTGACGACTCTATTTGTTTAGAATTATTTTGAAATTTCTTTTTAGTTTTTTGAAATAATTTCTAAGTGTCAAAAATCATTTCATTTTCCTTTTAAATAACAAAATTCTGAAAAAAGATAAAACAAGAGTTATGCTCGTTTAAAGCGTTAAACTTGTATTTGAAATTTCTCGAGGCACTACATTTAAGCTCAAGATGTACGATAAGAAGTACAAATGTGAGGCGAATGATAGAAAATAGCATGACTTTTAGCCTCACATCAACACCCCTCACTTAAACTCTTGCTCTTCCTCGAGTAAGCTATACAGTTATGGCCTAAAATCTAACTACAAACTACATCTATGAAAAGGCCTGCTCAAGCTAAGGCTACAACAACCACATATAACAGATGAAATGTTCTTATTACACATGCTTCATTCAAAATTAAAACTCGTGATAACTACTTCAAAACCTCCTAACCTCAAGAACCGACTCTAAGATACTAGCAAACTCATACAAGTCACCTAACCAAGAGATCAAATACTTCACCTATCTTTCATCAACTTGTGCCCTCAAAATAAGAGAGTTACCTATATTAACTCACAAGCGTACATAATATCACATACATAGGCATAAGAATAATATTTCACTCACTCTCACGAAGAATTTCACATGCGACATATGATACACCATAGACTTACCCTTAGTGTACTATTCTACTAATGTATGAACATCAAATCTAAGATCAAATAAGACTTTTAGGATTGTGACGTAGGCTAAGGGATAGACAAGAATTAATATGGATAAAATAGTGACTATCTTTACTAAGCACTTTGATATATCACAATTTTTTCATCTTTTGCTCAATCTTCAATCAACTAACTCTTTCTTCTACTTTTCTCACCCATAGATTTCTCTGTTTTCCATCTCTTTAAGCAAGTTCACACACCATTAACAAGGAGCAAACAAATTATCATCATTTTTCTTTTTCTTCTTTATTTCTTTCTACTCCTCACTAATTGCATCTAATTTTTCTTGCACCCTTAGTTTTTTTTAAATGCTTCCAACTTTAACTATTCCTTTCTTCTGTTCTTACTCTTTTCAAACTTCTCATTTTTCAATTAAAGTGCTTAGAAGTTTTGGATCAAATTCAAGGTCAACTAGAACAAAAGGATTAAGCTTCAATATGGATAGTAAAAGAATAGAAAAAAGGCTCAATGGGGCTAACTAGGTGTACCGACCCTTTCTGTAATTATGGGTGAGCTAATTAGGTAAAAATTGGGGTTGAAACTTTTCCGAAATTGGAAATGAAAATTTTTAAGCTAGGCTAGTCTTGGATGAAATCCGAGCAAGGTGGGGTCTTGGAAAATCTGGAGAGGGATTAGGTTAAATTGATAAATCTTAGCTTGATTTTATTTTAGCTATGGTGATAAGGAGTTCATAGGATTTTTTGGAAGTGAATTCATGTGAGTAGAACTCCCGATATCAAACTTAACATAAAGGAGTTAGTCCGGGATATCATGGTTTGAGGGTGTATTGTGAAAAAGGCAAAACAGGGAGATTTTTTGAGTTTTTGCCTCGCCACACTCGCTATAGCGGGTGGCAGGCTGCGATCGTGATACCACTTTAGCTGAGAAATTTCCGCTATAGCGGAAGTCAGAGTCGGTCAACTCCACTGTAGTGGGAGGTTTCCTCTACAACAGTACCACTATAGTGGCATTGGGTCATTATAACGGGGTTAATCATTGTTAATGAAGAAACTTCTCCAAAAAGTTTATTATTTCACAAAAATATTTTGGGAAAGGCTATGACGATTTTGGGTGAACTCTACTAATTTTTCACCAGATTTCTTTGTTAAGGTAAGTCTTTTATCCTCGTAATCTAGTACTTTGATTTCTATGTCTTAGAATCAGTAGTTACAGGCCTTGGGGAGGGTTTAGCTTGACCTAAGCTGTAAAATCTGGTGTAATAGGGATTTTGAGAAATAAAAACCTTGGGTTTTGATTTAAAGTTGTTTATTCATGATTTCATTACCGTAATTCGCTAGTGTAACCATAAAATTGATAGTTTCTAAGTGAATTATTGGTGGAAAGACCCTAGGATGGGTGGAATAATCATGAATTTGGCCTGGGGCTTTGGGATTCGGCTATAATCTGCAATATTTGAGGTCATGGGTTAAAAATGTGTTTGCATTTCTATTTTAGACCCCAATCAAGCCAAGGTTTCTAGAAAAGGGAAAGCTCAGGTTCGGTAGAATATTTCAGGCTTGGATTAAGGTAGGTAATGATTATTGTAACCCAATTTGCATTATGTGTGCATAATAACTATCTCATTAGTATTGCTTGCACAATACATGTTCAGGAAAAAGGAAATGATTGTTAAATGATATCCTAAGTGTTAATCACATGCAATGAGTTTAAAACTTTTTGGTTGTACAAGTGTTGTATGCTATCATTGTGGTTGGGATGTTGTGATATCTATTCTTCATTAGTTGGCTTGGGTACCATGCCTGATACATGTTCTACTATTCATTGGTTGGTTTGGGTACCATGCCTGGTACAATATCTATTATTCATTAGTTGAATCGGGTACCACGCTGGTATAATATATGGACAAGAGCTCGTCCCCTGCATGTCATGACTAGTGGGAAACCATAAGACCCTTAGCATGTGTGTAAAAGTGTACTTGTTATTCATATGTGTTGGTTCCTTGAGTGAACCGGGCTTATCTGTTTGTTGATGTTCATATGTGTTGGTCCCTTGAGAGGATCGGGATACATTGTTACTTCACATACATATTGATCCTTGAATGGCCGAGTTAGTATGTTTAAGTGCTAAGGTAGTTTCTTATGTAAACCAGGATTCATGTTAAGTGCCATAGATGATGTTCTAGGGATCTTTGGGTAGTCCAGGTTACTTGCAAGATGTGACATAATTACATGTGGTCTGTTTACTTGTGTAGTTGTACATGACTTATATGGTTGTTGAGTCAGGTTGTTGATTGGTAGTCTTATTGGTAGTCACATTAACTTGGGTTGTTCATGTTTGTCCTATTGTACTATGTTATTGTTATATGTTCACATTTTGTATTTTGAAGATGACCCATGATCCTACCAGTAAACTGTTGTTTTTTGTGTACTGATACTACACGTGCTATTCTTTTGTTGAGTACAACTCATATTCCGGCGGCTGCTACGAGACTTCAGTTGTGAGTCAGGTGATTTTCAAATTCAAGGGTGAGCTGCATCTTTTCGGCTACCATGGATTCTTTAGTTATTCCTAGTCCATTGTTTGGACTTAGACTTTATTTTTATTTTGAGATTGCATCCCCTTCTTTCAGGACAACTAGTATAGAGTTTTGGTACAACGACTTTCAGATTCTAGGGTTTCAATTTTTGCAATTCGTTATTGTTTTCCTTTATAGATATAAATCACCGATTTACTTAATGAAGATTGCTTAGTTATCTAATCTTTTTGATTAAGTGTTGGGTTAGTTTTTGATTCTCCCACTGGGGGTTTAGTGTGGGTGTCACTCGCGGTGGTTTAGGTCGTCACTAAGATCACTTCTGGGTAGGAAAAGAAGGATAAAAAATAAGCTAATCAAAGAAACGCCTATATCTTCTCCTAAAGTTAACATTCCTCATTTTTATTTGCAAATACACGAGCAAGTTCTAGACATCAATATGAAAGCATGAAATATCACAAAATTCTAACACATGACACATGTTTAACTCAAGATAGATCTATATCGACCCTCGATTAACCAAATAACAAGAGTTCAATTTTAAGCTAATAATCATACAAGAGTCATGAAAGTGAGCCTAGGTTTCTCAAAAGAAGTCATTAACTTTTTCACAACATGCTTTTAAATTAAAAAGACTTGTATCATTCGATCAATTAAGCACCAAACTTGAGCACCTAGCATTCAAATAGCCTTAATGGCTCTCTAACTCCTAATGATTAATTTCCCTCAAGATAATCATCAACCATCCATCATCGAGAAATGGCTTTCTACCTAAAAATAAAATAAAGACTACTTCTAAAATTAAAAAGTTCTACTCAGTTCAAAGGGCCCCCCTTGAAAAAAAACCTAAAAAGAAAAACCAAGAGATGGGCGAAGTATGTCTCTAATAAAGAACTAAAAACAAAAAAAAAACTTGACTAAAGGATAAAAGAAAATATTTTTGTGTTTTTAGACTTTTCTCATTTTATTTTTCAATTTTTCATCTATCTTAGCAATAAAAAAACTCAACAACCTATGTCATACCTCACCCTTAACATATATTGGAAAATATTTCACCCCAACTTAAAGTCATGCTTTATTTTGAAAGCAATAAATAAAATAAAACTAGGTTAGAAATACTCTCTGAGGCCCTTTAGGGCCTAACTAGTGACATTTCTTCAAAATTTCCTTCAAGAGGGGTGAACGATCCACACTTAAGCTTAAACCATGATCTTTAGCTTTAAAATTTGGGTACTCAAACTTTTTCAAATCTGTACAAATAAAAACAAAAATAAAAAGTGACACTATAGAAATAAAATCAAAAGACTACACTATTACAAATTGGGTTGCATCCTAATAGGTTCTTGATTTAACAACGTGGCATGATGCATGTTTCAAATAATCTCAAGACTCTCTCGAATGCTTCCTTTCTATTTGATTGAGCTTTTGCTTCCTTTTTTTTTTTGCTCTCAGAGGCTCATCTCTTTCATTATTCACCCATTTTATTTCCTCTGCACCATTTTTTGGCTCACGCTTAGGCCACTTAATTATTTTCTCATGATTTCATAGTAGCATGATCAATTTCTCTTTCTACTCTTCATACGAATTAGTGGCAATATGCATGGATTCAACTTTTGCAGACTCACTCTCTTTCACCACACACTTTTGTTTGACCACCTCTGTGATCATACACAAGTTTATGTAGTGTGAAAGGATGGAGAGTTTTTGTATACCTTAATGGACATATCCTCTTCATACACCCTCATCTTCATCTCACCCTCTCTAGCATCAATTAGTGCATCACCGATGGCTAAAAGTGGGCACTCAATATGAATGACGCCATATCATCTGCCTCAAATTCTAGAATGATAATATCTGCAGAAATTACAAACTTACCAACCTTGATGATCACATCTTCAATCACTCCTTTTGGATAAATATGTGAATAATGCACTAACTATATATTAATGGTTGTGGGATACGGCTCCCCCTAGCCAAGTGTCTTGAATACCAATAGGGGCATCAAATTAATAGTTGCCCCTAAACCATACAACGCATGCCCCATGTTGACTTCACCAATCTGTATGGGGAGGGTGAAATTCCCAGGGTCCTTATGCTTTTGAGGGAGATTTTTCAAGACTCGTGAACTATACTCCACAGTAAGTGCATCTGTCTCAAACTCTACTAGATGCCTCTTGCTAGGCACCACATATCTCAAGCACTTAGCATATTTTGGTATATCCCTCAAAGTATCAATCAATGGGATGTTTATATGATGTTGCTTAAAGATATCATGAAACTTACAACAATTAGCATCATCTTTGATTTTCTATAACCTTTGGAGAAATGGTGGTGTTGATCTTTAGCCCATAAGCTTAGACATGTCGACAACTAATTTCTCTTCTTTCTCATCTTGCATACATTTTTGTGCTGGATTTTGTTCAGGGACTTGATCTAGAATAGGGATCAACCTTTGCGGAAAATGAGGTGGAAGCTTGTGATCCCAAAAAACTACCTTCCTTTTTTTGGGATCTTCTTTAGGAAACTTTAGTCCACTCCTAATTGTGATTTACCTATTTAGGATTCTCTGTATTGCTTAGCAATCCACCTGGAGGTTTTACATATTGTGCAGTAGAAAATTGCCCCATCTGATGCTACAAGTCAATGATTGCCTTTTTAATCTCAGTATTGATTTATAATTGAGCAATTGTTATTGTTGCTGGACTATGAACTACTTTAGTGTATCCTCCAAAGAATTTCTCATGTGTGGAGCTTGCCGTATATTGTTGCCTCTGGCTATTCTGCTTTTCACCCTAAGAGAAGTTCAAGTGGTTTCTGTAACTCGGAGCATAACTATTACCTTGATACCCTTGGCCACGATTATGTTACCCCACATAGAAAATTGAATTAGGATTTAGAGGACATTAAGCATGATTCTCTTCATACTTCTCAGATGATAGGGTAGTATGCTAAAACTATTGTACTTGCTGAACCTGACCCTTACTTGGCGATGGAAAACACTGCTTCACTAATGTGCAAAGCTAACCTATATCTGCTCTTATGGTTGATACATCATCTAACTCTAGCTTCCTGACATTTTCTGAGAAGCAATGAATACTCTGCTAGGTTCCTTATAGTCTCTATGACATGTGAACATTAAGTTGGGAAAATCTTCAATCACATCATATCTTTTGGAAAAAATTTGCCCTTGACCTGAGACATCTAATTGTGATATCAAATTTGGACTCAATCCTTCTATAAAATTGTGCCCAAAATACTTCCTTGGACTGTTGGTGATGCAAACAGTCTTGCAGATATCCTTTGTACCTGTAACACCTCGTGTGTTTGATGTTATCCATTGTCTTGTGTCAAAGGCTTATGAGCTTAAATTTGAGAGTTTTATTATAACACTTTATACGTTCGGAGACATCCAATTAAATTGTAATTTGATGAAATATATTTTTTCCTAAAATATATTAATATTTTATGATAGAATTTTATGACAGAATTTTATAATTTGGTTAGGTAATAAATTATTAGAGTATTTATAAAAGGTCATATTTATCCAAATTAATTCACCGTTATCATGTACTAGGTGGCAACATTTGTGCAATTCATATTTGGATCTTTTCATGATTCAACATTTGTGGCAGCACTTGTGTTAATTACATTTTTCCTTTAATAAACCCATACCCAATTCTCAATCTACAACATATATAGCAACCATTAGTTTTGGCTATACTACAACAAACCAGTTTTGGCTGCATCTTTCGGCTACCATGAATTCTTCAGTTATTCCTAGTCCATTATTTGGACTTAGACTTTATCTTTGTTTTGGGGTTGCATCCCCTTTTTTCACACAACTAGTATAGAGTTTCGGTACAATTACTTGAATATTCAAGGGGTTTAATTTTTGTAAGTTATTATTGTTTTCCTTTAAAGATATGAATCATTGGTTTACTTAATGAAGATTTTTTAGTTGTCTAATTTTCCTCACTTGACTCTATAGGAAAATATTAGGATCGCGCTTTGATGAGGAATTTCCTCCCCCAAGATATCAAAAACTTCTTAAAGTAACCTTCTTCGAGTACCAAAGAAATCCGGGGCCTCATGGATATATCAGAGTGAAAGAATTTTAAAAGACTCGAAAGGAACCTTTTCTTTCCCATAGTTAAACTGCCATCCGCTATAGCAGAAATTATACCTCCATAGCAATACCGCTATATCGAGGTGCTAACCGCTATAGCGGTTGGAAACAGTTGATAAAAAGGGGAGAAATGGGTTTCATTCCCATTCTCCTCTATTTTTCCATCCGAAAACACTCCCTTCCTTCCGATCACCCCGCTCCTGAAGTTGAAAAACCCAGGTAACTTTCGTACCCACTTACTTCTCTACTTCATTGCATGATTATGGATAGGATTGTGGTAGGAAATAGTGATTTTGGGTAGGTATTGTAGTTGGTTTTTGAATTTAAAAATAGGTTGGATTTTTGTTGGATTTTCGAAGCATGGGTGCTCCTCTTACATTTACAATACCTCCACAGTGATTTGGAAGTAAGGCTTCTGTGATTTTTGACCCAAAATAAGCTCAAAATGGTGGGGCATGTAAAGGGCTGTTCTTGGAGAAAAATTGTGATTTGGACAAGATTCGGGGGGTTATAATGCCCAAATTTTTGCATAAAATAGTGATAGGGCACTTTAGAAGTACTGATCTGGACTTGGAATGTTAAAGACGGAGTTTTGGGTCAAGGGGCACCATTGATGCACCCCTTGAAGTTCTGGGGCAATGAAGACAGCTATAGCAGAACCCAACCACTATAGAGGATAAATTCCTGTTATAGCGGTTCCGCTGTAGCAGACAATTGTCCGCTATAGCGGGAGGCCGCAAAACAGTAGCCTCCCAGGCATGCACTAGAGTGAAATCTTCTTTTTGAAACACATTTCCTTGCACTTTTACAAGCTCTAACCCCACCCCTTGCTACATTGCAGGTTTACATACTCACTGGCTGATGATAAAGAACATATTCCCCCTTACGAGAGGTTCCCCAATGATACTAGTCGGGAGAGGTTTCGAGACATCTGGAGGCTAGGTTTTGGCTATGAGAGGGCCTTCAAGATGGGAGGGATGGATGAGAAGGCACCTAATTTCTATCGTAGGCTCCGTGAGTTCAACTGGGCCCCTTTGGTGGTGGCTCCCCCTCCCGAGCGCTCAAGTTAGGTGAGGGAGTTCTATGACATACTCCCGATTGTTCATTGGGATGACCCCAACCCCACTATTCACATTCAAGTGATGGATGTCCCCTGTGGACTCTCAGACTATAAATAAGGTCCTAGGAGTGCTCCATGTTTCAAACGCGGCATATGAGGCCAAAGCTCAGTTGTGGTACATGGAATGGCTGAGGGATACCTTGGTAGAGAAGAAGTTCAGGGGTGAGGTCTACTGGCCCAGTGCTGAGGGCATCACGAGTACTTACTTTTCAGTCAATGCTAGGAGGTGGCTGAATTTGGTGTCTCAGAGGATCTGCCTATTAGGCAATACCATTGACATGACTTATGCTCGAGCTTTAGTGGTGGCTTATGCAATGCAGGGGATCATTCTGAATGTGAGGGAAAAATCATATCTGAAGGGAGGAATTTTACGGGGGTCCTCGAAAGGGCCCTTCTTTCGGGTCTGGTGTCTAAATTATGCAGATGGGTTGCGGTGCCTGAGGATGATACTGATAGGGAGGTAGAGATGGATGATGCTTTCAACCCTCTCCGAGTGGAAGTGGTTGCCGCTAAGAAGAAGATGAAGGTTGACAAAGCAGGGACCATCCAGGCTGCCGAGGATGTTGATGATGATAACACTCCTGCCCCTCCTTTCGAGTCCCAGCCCTCGATGACTAGCAGCCAGCTCGAGGAGAACCTGGCCGTGGTTAGGTGATTTATGGAGGACTCTACAGCTGGAGGTACAGCCTTGCCCCTTTCTGCTCAGGATTTTTTAGCACTCCTCAGGGAGTTGGAGGAGGACAAGAAGAAAAGGTGCTCTTGGGATCGCATGTTTACACGAATGTGGAAGATCATTAAGGTCATGTTCACTTGCACTTCTCTTGGTCAAGAGCTTCACCAGTTTGAGCCCGAGGACATGCAAGAGTTTCCCTTCTTGAGCGACGATGAGGCCTAGGACTTTGCCCCCTCCCTTTTATTATAAACACTTACTGCTTTTGGGCTTTGCCCCTGTTTGAGGAATGTACTAGACGATGTTTCTCTTTCCTTTTCACCTTTAATTCTTAAAAACATGGATGCTAGTTTTAGTTAATATTCACATTCTATGCATGCTACTTTAGTTCTACTGGTGTTTTCCTGGTTGTACATAGTAGCTCATAGCTTAACTATTGCTTTTAAATGCACCATAAATGAAAGAAAAAATAGGGGAAAATAGGGCAGGGGTTCTGCCCCACGCCCTTCCGCTATATCAGGTGTCACACTGCTACAACGGTACCACCGTAGCAGGGAAATTTCTGCTATAGCGGTCCCGATGATAGTGGCCCAGAAAATTGAAAATTTTAGCAAAGTTTACTCATTACCCATTCCCGGTTACCATCATTACCCTCTAAATCCTGCCATGGTTTTAAGCCTAACCCCGAGACCATCCCCGACGCTGCATAATTCAGAACTTAGCATCACTTTATCATTAATTTAATTATGAGTTACAAGGGAAAAGTGTTCACAGTAACACATTCATGCTATCATACAAGAATGAGTCCTTTGTTCCCATGGTCCTCAACCAACCTGACTGTCCTAAAACTGGAGTTTCCCCAGAGTCACAATCCTTGTCCCCTTAGCACCCAAACAAATGATAAGCCTTATCAGAAATGTAATACAAAGTTTCCATTCAAGACACATAGCAATTATCATTAACCAAAGCACACAACAATCAAGTTATAACTACTTCCCAGGTATAAAATATTCATAGTAAGGCAATCAATTACATACCAACAATTGCAGTCATACAAGTATTGCAACACAAGTAATTTCAAGCTTCATGTTTTTCACATAATTTGAATCATATCAGCTACTCTCTATTTCCCCAATGGATGACCGTTAGTCGATCATCCATGCCTCACCATAGCCTCTGAGGCCAGATACCAATTGGAACCTTCCAGGTTCCAATATCTCTTACTTATGTCATTACAACCAGAGCCAAATAGCATCCCTTGCCTTGTTGAGATACCAATTGGAATCAAGAGATACCAATTGGACTCAACTCATACAATCAAGTAACAATCCACACAAAAGGAGTGAAAGAAGATAGAGGTTTCTTAGAATGCTTCATAGCTTCCCAAATATTAGATGTGGACGTCAACACACCAATCCGCAGGACTCTATTCAACATTTTGCTCTTGTACTAGGAGATTAGTAACCTAGGCTCTGATACCATTTTTCACGACCTAACTACTGGGCCATGCGGGCACCTACTCTAAGCACCTAGATAGGAGAACCCTTACCACCCCATCCAACAGTAAATACAGAATTTTAAAAGTAAAACAATAAATAACCTTCTTTTAATCAGGAAAACATTCTCAAGATTTTAATATAGGAAGAAGCCTTTGCAAAAATTGAATACAACCCTCCCTAGGACCTAGTCTAAATAATTAAGAGAGCTACTACAGGAGAAGCACAAGTAAATAAAAGAAGACACATCTTCCACCATGGAATCGAAGAGTAGAAGTTGCTGGAGATCGCCATCATTATGTGCCTATGAAACATCACTGACCTGCAACCAGACTATACCCAGAAAGGTATAATAAGAGTAGTATCAGTACAAACACACATACTAGTAGGCATCATTGGTCAACCCAAATCCACTACATACCATCATATAAGGAAAACAAGAGAAAATATGAAATGTGTTATAATAATCTAGTCCTTCAATATCCACCCTTACCATCATGCTATTAACCCAATGAACTTATACACTCTGTCCCAAGCCTTCATATCCCATTCTGCTGCCAACTCCACCATCCGAGGACTCTACGCCTTGACACCTACAACTTCCCAAGTCACACTCACCCTCAGACTTCCCAAGTCCTTGCCCCTAGACTTCCCAAGTCACACCTAAACACTTTGACTTCCCAAGTCACCTTAGCTCTAGTCCGACTACTATGTCCTGACCCAAACCATTCCCTTATCTCCGCAAACCACTATGACTCAACAATCAGCAGTAACCCAACTACTCAATTACTAGACCACCCACAATCATACCACTACCTACATATACTGACCCGCCCTGGGCCCCTAAGATAATTACCTAACATATAATAATAGCCAGCGACATAATCGTAGACTCTTGGTATTCCTTATAACTTACCAACCACATAGAACGGGTTCAATAACCATTTAACAATGAACAATAATCAGGACACTTACCCTTTTTAAGTTACCTGGACTAACTTAGGATCCCTAGACCAACATCTAGTTTTAACAGCAATGTCCGGTCCACCCCAGGACCATCCTCACATTTAAGTGCAACAACCCGACCTCTCAAGGACCAATATAATCAATCGTAGATTCAACAATCAACCTGGTCCACTCATAGAACCATCGATAAACACAGTCAACAATGTATAATTAAACTCGTAGTACGCGTGGTAACCAAGCCAACTGATATAGAACTTATACCAGGCGTTGTACCCGAGCCAACTATTAGTATCCCGTACAAGGCGTGGTACCCGAGCCAATCGAATGTCACACAAAGCCAACAGTCAATAATTAAGTAAACAATAACACACTTTTAAAACCAAAAAGCAATAATCAAGTTTATTTCACATAGTGGACACCCCAAATACTTGGACATTCATAACTTTGTCCCCTAAGCATACAAACACGTACATGACTAGGCTAAAGTTACATGTATATACATTGCATTTAGTAAGACAAGAACCATCACCTACCCAACAACTGGGTCCATAATCCCAATCTTGAAATCCTGTCTGAAGACTAAGTCTTGGTTCACCCTCTAGACACCTAATCAGTCGATACATCAATTCTGGAACCTTCCTTTGAAGACAAACATAATACATGGAATATTCCCTAACCTTGAGACTCCAACCCTTCCCATTTCATCCCACTTCCCTTAAATGATTTATTCCTGAAAGTCCACTATAACCTGTCATATTTACCCATAATACATATGGTTCCCCGAACCTACCAACCTGTGTAATTTTCTGAAATCTAGGTTCACCCACAAATTAACAAGTATAACAATTCTGGAAAACAACCACATTCCCCCAACCCCATGATTTCCTCTCCAATTAATCAACCAGACCAAACAACAATCCTCCAGACTCCGTGCCTGAAGGCCTAAACATGAATTATCCTTTCAGCCAATAACAATAATATGAAATAGAAACGGTCTAGTCTACTCAATAAGAAGAACCTAAACTACCTGGATGCCAAGCAGCTGCACCCGCCATATTCTGTCTCTATGAAACCATTCCCTAATGAAGGACAAGCTCAAAATCCATGATTTTATGCCCTTTTCATCGAAATCCCTCCTCCCCATGGCTCCCAAGCTTTGGAGCAGCCTAGGAGAGTTTTTTTGGAGTAAACCTAATATGTTTTCCAACTGAGGAGGAGAAGTCTAACATAAAAATCGTGTTTCCTAGTTTCTTCCTCCGTCATACTACTATAGCGACTGGCTGACTGCTACCACGACAATACTTTAGCAGAATAATTTCCGCTATAGCAGAGTGATGTCAGCCCAGATAAATTTCAAAAATCTGAATTTTCCATCATGTCAACCCCACTTAAGTCAAAACAAAAAGTGATAGTTCTCAGAACCCGCAATATGGTGCTTTTTAAAATAATGATGGATCAGGTCATTATACTATGATATGGTACATAAGTTGGGGACTGTACAATAGCATAGGGTAGAATTTGTGACTTTCCAACTACAAGGGGATGCCAAGTAGTGGTGGAAAGTCCTTGTGGAGTGTTGTTCAACAACTTTGCCTCTGCTAATTTGGGCTCAATTTCATGCCCTATTCTTGGATAAGTACGTACCTGGTACTCTTACGGACCATAAAAAGGATGAATTTCTATCTCTTGAATAGGGAAATATATTTGTTGCAGTCTATGAGGCTAAGTTCTATGCTCTGTCTCGCTATGCTACCCAATTATTGGGTACTAAGGAGGAGATGATCTAGTTATATGTTAAGGGCCTGAATACTGATTTACAGGTTCTATCTATTCATATGACTTCTGCAAGAAGGAGCTTAATTGAGGTGACTAATTATGTGAAAAAGCTTGAGGGAGTTAAGCAAGTTGGGTAGGCTAAGGTATTAGCCGAGAAATCCTGGAGTGTGGGTAATTACAATGGTTCTTATTCTAGAGTTCGCAGCCAGTAAATTTGTTCAGCTCTCCCTATTCAGTTAGCTTTGCTAGCTTCTACATGTGGTCATTCAGGGGCTATTCAGCAATCTCCAGCTACTAGAGTCCAGGAGGCTTCCTATTCTTCGGCCAACAAGCCTTCTCTTGAGCGAGGTTATTTTTATTGTGGTGATGTAGTCCACTTCAAGAGAGAGTAACCTCTGAGATAGACAGGTAACCAGGTGGAGTAGTAGGCCAGGGCTATTGTTCCAACAGATGGAGGTGGCAATGGTAAGGGTCGTCCACAAAGTGGATGAGGTAATAATAAGGGAGGCTGTGGTTGGAAAAAGATGTAATATTAATACTGGGAAGGGTGGAGCGCAATGCGCTAGGGAGGTTAACCATCTTGATGAAAGGGCTCATTCTTATACCTTCTCGGGTAAGTTTGAGTCTGAGGTGTCTGATGCTGTGATAATAAGTACTATTATCATCTGTGACCTTATCGATTCTATTTTATTTGATCTGGGTTTCACTTACTCTTATGTATGTGTTAGATTTTCCTTGGGTCTGGACTTACTCTGTGATGTTGTTTATTCTATTGTACATGTTTCTACTCTGGTTGGAGAGTCTGAGGTAGTAACCCATGTGTATCATTTATGTTCTATTCTGTTTATGGGATTCCAAACTTGGGTAGATTTGATCATCTTGGATATGTTTGATATTGATATTATTCTAGGTATGACTTAGCTGTCTCCTTATCATTCCATTTAAACTGTAATTCTAAGTGAGTGACTCTAGAGATGCTGAGTATGGATAAACTAGAGTGGGAAGGTATGTATAAGCTTAGGCCGGTAAAAATCATATCTTTTTTCAAGCTAGAAAGCTAGTGGGAAAGGGGTGTTCAGCCTTCCTGTCTCATCTTTGGGATGTTAGTGCGGAGTCCCCTCCTATTGAGTCTGTCCTTGTGGTTTCTGAGTTTCAGGAGGTATTTCTGATGGATTTGCCTGGTATGCCTCCAGAAAGTGATATTGACTTTTGTATTGATTTAGATCCAGACACTCACTCAATATCTATTCCTCCTTATCGAATGGCTTAGACAGAGTTGAGAGAACTCAAAATTCAGTTACAAGAACCCCTAGATAAGGAATTTATTTATCCCAGTGCTTCACCATGGGGTGCTCCGGTCTTGTTCATTAAGAAAAAAGATGGTAGCATGAAAATATGTATAGATTACAGGCAGGTGAACAAGGTTACTATTAGGAATAAGCATCCATTGCCCCACATAGATGATCTCTTTGACCAGTTGCAGGGTACTTCAATATTTTCCAAGATTGACTTGAGGTCAGGGTACCATCAGCTAAAGATTCATCCTGAGGATATACCTAAGATGACTTTCAGGATTCGGTATGGGCACTATGAGTTCCTAGTAATGTCATTTGAGTTGACCAATGTGTTGGTGGCCTTCATGAGCTTGATGAACAATATTTTCAAGTTATTCCTGGATTTCTTTATGATAGCAAGTAGGAACAATCAGGGCATCTTCGTATTGTTTTTGGAATTTTGAAGGGGAACTAGTTGTATGCAAAGTTTTTGAAATATGAGTTCTGGTTATCTCTAGTTGCCTTCTGAGGTCATGTGGTCTCAGAAAAAGGGGTGATGGTAGATCCGCAGAAGATTGAGGCGGCTAAGAGTTGGGTTTGGCCTAGCTCCATGATTGGGGTTAGGAGTTTCATGGGTCTTGCAAGCTACTATCGTAGGTTTGTCAAGAATTTTTCTTCTATTGCTACTCACTTGACAAGATTGACTTAGAAGGAGGTGCCATTGTTTGGTTTTATAAGTATGAGGAGAGATTTCAAAATCTCAAAACACTTTTGACTACAACCCCTATTCTCTCATTTCCAGTTGAAGGTAAGGATTTTGTTGTATTTTGTGATGCTTCACATTCGAGTTTGGCTGTTGTGTTGATGCAGGATAGGAAATTCACTGCTTATGCTTCGAGGCAATTGATGCCTCATAAAAAGAATAGTGGTGGTGTTTGCACTTAAGATATGGAGTCACTATCTTTATGGTGTCAAGTGCGAAGTATTCACAGACCATCACAACCTGCAACACGTGTTTATGCAAAGGGATCTAAATATGTGACATAGGAGATAGATGGAGTTCTTAAAAGACTATGATATGACCATCCAGTATCATCCAAGTAAGGCCAATATGGTGGCAGATGCATTGAGCCAGAAAGCAGTAAGTATGGGCAGTTTGGCCTGTTTGGGGATGTCAAAGATACCCTTGGCTAGAGAAATTTCGACTCTAGGATCCAAGTTCATGCAGTTTGGTATTTTAGAAAGGGGCGGAGTGTTGGATAGTATTAAGGTGAAGTCAACATTTCTGGATGATATCAAGGCCAAACAGTTTGAGGATGAGAAATTGAATAAGCTCTGGAATAAGGTGGTGTCTGGTGAGGCTTTTGATGCCACCCTTGATGTGTGCGAAGTGCTATGGTTTAGAGGAGGGGTATGTGTTCCTCGAGTTGGTGACTTGGTTCAAAATGTGTTAGCTGAAGCTCATAGTTGGCTGTATTCTATTCATCCAGGTGTAACCAAAATGTACTGATACTTAAGTCAGCATTATTGGTGGCCTGGGATGAAGAGGGATATAGTGGAATATGTGTCCAAGTGTGATAATTGTCAGTAGGTGAAGTACGAGCATCAAAGGCCTGCGGGTTTGCTTCAAAGAATGCCCATTCCTGAGTGGAAGTGGAAAAGGATAGCTATGGACTTCGTGGTAGGTCTTCCTAAGACCTTGGGGAAAGTATGACTAAATTTGGGTCATAGTGGATAGAATGACTAAGTCAGCCCATTTTATTCTGGTTAGGGTGGATTACAACTCTTAGCAGTTGTGTAAGATCTATGTCAAAGAGATAGTGAGGTTACATGGGTGCCACTTTCCATTATTATAGACAGAGGTACGCAATTTACTTCTAAATTCTTGGGTAGGTTGCATGAAGAGTTGGGCACCCAACTCACTTTTAGCATAACTTTTCATCCTCAGACTGATGGAAAGTTTGAGAGGATGATTCAGGTGCTTGAGGACATGTTGAGGGAATGTATGATTGACTTTGGAGGCCATTGGGATCAGTTCTTTCAGTTGTGTGTATTCCCATTCAACAATAGTTACCACTCCAGTATAGACATGGGATCGTTCGAGGCACTCTATGAGAGGGGATATAGATTGCTCATAGGGTGGTTCAAGACGGGTGATGTGAAGACTTTGGGCACCGATTTGGTAAAGGAAGATTAGGAAAAAGTGAGAGGTATCCAAACCAAGTTGTTAGCGGCCCAGAGTAGACAAAAAGAGTATACAGACTGCAAGGTAAGGGACATGTCATTTCAGGTTGGTGAACAGATTCTGTTTAAGGTGTCACCTAGGAAATAAGTCATTAAGTTTGGTAAGAAGGGCAGGCTTAGCCTTTGGTACATCAGTCCATTCGAGATTCTCGGAGATATGGGGTTGGTAGTATACAGGTTGGCATTATTGCGTAGTTTA
Source organism: Jaltomata sinuosa (assembly GCA_003996215.1). NCBI lineage: Eukaryota > Viridiplantae > Streptophyta > Magnoliopsida > Solanales > Solanaceae > Jaltomata > Jaltomata sinuosa. The sequence continues at coordinate 841,945 of QJPP01000142.1, forward strand.
TCGGGAATCTATCGGTATTCTATGTATCCATGCTGAAGATATACCATGGGGATAGGGATTATATCATCAAGTGGGATTCAATCTTGATAGATAAGGATCTTACCTACGAAGAGGAGCGGGTTTCCATTCTTAATCGGGATGTCTGAAAGTTGAGGACAAAGGAGATTAGATCGGTAAAGGTTCAATGGAAGCATCGCCCGATTGAAGAAGCCACGTGGGAAAACTAGAAGGACATGCGGGACAAGTACCCTTTCTTGTTTGAGGATTCAGGTACTAATTCTTTCATGACTTAGCTCTTTTCTTGTTTGATCATTTGGGGATGAATAATGGGTAAATTAGTATCTTTTATAACGACCCTTTCTGTCATTATGGGTGAGCTAATTGTGCAAGAATTAGGGTTGGAAATTTTCCAGAATTAGAAGTGGAAAGTTTCAGGATAGGCTAGTCTTGGATGAAATTCGAGCAAGGTGGGGTCTAGGAAAATTCAGGGAGGGTGTAATATCCCATACCTTTAAACATATGTACAATAAGGGTAATGTTGTAGTATTTATTTGGAAATGTGAAAATAAGGGTGAATTTGAGCCAAAACTGAAGTATCCAACTATACTAAAGTGGAAAATATAGTTTGTGGGAATTAGACTTGAAAGGGCAATTGAAGTTTGAAACAACAAAGCTGCTTACTTTCTAGAGCTATGTGTTTCACCTATTCGCGTAAATGTCCTACGTATTTGGACTTTCTATGTGGTTAAGTTATTTATTTGACGTCCTGCTTGCTTGATATACATGAATATAAGCTTACATTAACTGAACGAGATAAAGGAAATATGGCCCAAACCATAAAAGAAATTAGGCCTAAAGTTCAAAAGATATCAAGTAGGTGGATCACCTAGTTTGACTTCATTTTTGGATAAAATTGAAATCAAATTAAGATATGGGTTGGGGCAAGGGTAAAGGCCCAAATCCCATCTGAAATTATGTCAATATATATCCAAAAAATCAGCTCACATACCAAATTTTTCTACAAGTTATAGAACACACAAATCTCTCTCTCTTTTAGCTCTTCTTGGCAGCCCTCTTTTCCCCTTAGGGTTCTTGAGTTCTTCCTATTGGATATTAAGATTTAAGGTAAGTTTTTGGATGTACTTAATCATGGTTTTTACATATAAATGCTGGTGGATTGAAGCTCCACACGTTGGTGGAGTTTGGGCAGCCTTTTATGAGAAAGAAGCTCTTTGGCAGCCCCTTATTCTGTGATGTCGTCTTAAAGTGTTTTCTTCTTGTTGTAAGGTACTATTTTGGAGTAATATTTTTGGTGTTGAAGAATTAAAGCTAAGCATTGAAAGTTATAGAAAAATCAAGGTAAAATCCTTCTCCTCCATCCCTTATTATATATGAGAAGAAAGAGGCAATTCTAGATGTAATTGTAGTATGAACTCGTTGGACGGTATTAAGAAGCCGTGATTTAAAGTTATTCTAATTTTTTTGGACTGTTTGGTGGCTGTATTATATGTGTTGTTGGCTGTATTGGTTAGATACCTCATAGTTGGGGTTGTTTTCAGTTGTTTTGGGATTGGAATTGAAGAGTTTGGCGATATGATGAGTTTATGACTATTGTGCGGACATGCTGCCTGTTTAATTATAGCGGACTATTTTATGGGCCCCACATGGTTATTAGCTTATATAAATATGTCTTATATGTGTCTAACTTATGGTTATAATAAGAGAAGATAATTAGAAAGAATTATAAGTATAAAGAGAGTCCAACGAGCAAGTTTCTCGTCTAATAGCCGACATACTACCGAAACGTCTAGAATGTGTTTGTGGGTTGTTTGTAATGGTTCTACCACTTGATTTGTATAGATTATCAGATAGAAGGAAGGGTTACTTTCCACTGAAGTTTCCCGACCCCGTAATCAAGGTATGTAAAGCTAAAACCTCCTTCGCTGCGAGGCACGACCCTACGTCATATGTTTCTCTATAAGGGTCTATATTATTTATATGATTTATAGAGATTGGTAATCAGTTGTTACATTCCCTATTCTTCATAGTAATCACCCCGGAATATCAGTTGTTCATTGTCCATTCGTTTAGAGTATCCGAGCTAATTACTACGATTCATAGTGTTCACATAGTCATCAAATCAATATATGTGCCTTCCTTTCTATTCCATAGAACTCATATAGTACATTCGTGATATATCTCTATAGATGATTCTCTTGTCATATCATATTCATCATATATACAGTAAATAAACGTCCATATGATTCATTTGAAATAGAGCAAAGTTTACTAGTTGATTCATTTAATCATAGATTACCATCAGTCACTCAGAGTTCATAAATTATCATTCAGAGCTTGCTATTTGTACAGTTGATTTTATTTATAATTAATTATTCAAAGGTCCTCATGGCATCGATTGTAAAAAATATAAGTTAAGCAATGGCGGGTGAAGCTCAGAGATATTATATTCACTTGACTCACGATGCGACGCGACACTTCCTTGTGCACATGGTTGAGACCAAAGACCATCATAGTTGAGCCTACGGGAGTACCAACCTATTATGGCTATATACCCTCAGAGTAGATCCATATATGGCATTCCAGCCTTCGGGCTGACCCTCAGAGTTGAGCCTTGATGGCATACCATCAGATATCATAGACTGCGAGACTTAACGATTTTTATGAGATTCAGAGATAAAGAAGTTCATATGCTATCCAGTTGATATAAAGCCCTCGAGGTTCACATTCAGATGCAATCATTTATTCATTTGAAAGTACCTAACTTACTTGATTCCATAGAGAATTGTATCATTTGATCCAACATTAATAAAGAACCAAGAAGACACTTGTATAATAATTTTAGAGTAATTTTATATGATTTACAGTTTCATAGGTTACTTCCTGGCAGAGGTATATCTCAGTTGAGCACAATATTGATTCTTTCAGTATGCTATCTTACCTATACTTGTTATTCAATCTACCTTACATACCATCACATGTTATATATGTACTGACACCCCTATGAAATGGGGTGCTACATTCTTTTAAATGCAGGACCAGGTACAGAGAGTTACAGATCTCCTCAGTAGGCATTATCGTGTATCAACAGAGCAGTCGGTGAACTCCTTTTACCCCTGGAGCTAGTTTACATATATTTCTCTCTTTTGTTATACATATTTGCATAGTATAGGTATGGCGAGGCCCTGTCCTGACCACTTGAAAGTTTCATAGTTTCTTACTCTTTTAGAGGCTTTATGGACACAACAGTACAATCATTTTGTATTAGTTTGTAATAGGCCATTGTATATGCATGTATCATCCTTATTAGTTGTCTCTGGTACATGAATCATTGATATATCATCTGTCATAGATTATATGCATAGCATATTTATATACATGGTACTTGTCTATCCCATCTAGACTTGGGGCATGACAAATTTGGTATCAGAGCCTAGGTTCAAGTGTCCTAGGGAATTGTCTATGAAGCCGTGTCTAGTAGTGGATTCTTATGAGTGTGTCACGCGCCACATCCATAGGTAGGGGGCTTCTTGGACATTTAGGAAATATGAACTTCTTTCATGTTCTACATTATTCCATAGAGCAAAGTTATAGGAAATTGATTATGACTCGTGCGTTAATCTTTATCTACAGAGATGCCTGCAAAGAAAAAGTGTCAAACTAGTCCATGATTCACCATTTCCCTAGAGGCATGTGCTAGTACACACCTACCTATTTTTTAGGATCATACAGAGGCCTAGGGTGGCACCGTTAGGCAAGCTATCCCAAATCCATAGCCACAACAACAAGAAGGGCCTGCAAGAGCCGCAATGCCTCCAGCTCCTCCATCTGACCCCTTAGACCAGGATCTCAGGGGAGACATTAATTTGCTTACCTAGATACTTGATGCTCAGTCTCAGAGACAGGAAGAAGCATCCCCTAGTACATCTTCTTAGGGAGAGGCATTTGGTTCCCATGTTCGAGAGTTCTTGCATATGGCCCTTTTTATTTTCACGGGGTCTAAACCCACTAAGGATCCACAGAGATTCATTGATGAGGTTCAAAAGATACTCAGGGTCATGCATGTTTCTGATACAGAGTCAGTTGAGTTAGCAGTGTATCAGCTAAAAGACGTGGCTACAACTTGATATGACATATGAAAAGATTCTAGAGGAGCAGATGCACCTCTATCGGTTTGGGAAGAATTTACAGAGTCCTTTTTATATCATTTCTTTCCTCAGGAGATTTGAGATGCAAAGGCTGAAGAATTTTTGTCACTTAGGGAGAATAAAATGTGTGTTAAAGAGTTCAACATCAGATTCACTCAACTAGTTAGATTTGCACCGGAGATGGTCAGTACTGCACACGCCAAGGTACGTCGATTTATATGTGGCCTTAAATTTGACTTTAATACATCCTTGTTCTATCTTGGCATTAGATAAACAGATAAGCATTGCTTAGATAATGACATTTGCACAACAGACTGAGGAGCTTCAATAGAAAATTATAGCAGAGTATGAGTGGGATCAGAGTAAGAGGGCCAGAACATCTAGTGTTTATCAGGGCAGTGATAAATAATCTTCCACCAGAGGGACGCAAAGACCACCACTACCAGCCTATTCCACCACTCGACCTCCCTCCCAGTCTGGAGGCTGAGACCTGAGCAAAGCCTGTAGTCTAGGGCACCAGGTCCACAGTTTCAGAGAGGTAGGGGTCAGGGGTTACCACCTAGGCACCATTGTAGTCAGTGTGGTAGATCACACCCTGGTGAGTGCCGACTAGTCTTCGATGCTTATTATTGGTGTGGAGTCCCTGGTCATGTAATACTGAACTGTCCAGCGATCAGAAAGAGAGATATTGAGAGAGAAGGTAGAGCACAGTCCACAGGGTCCATGGTAGCATCATCTTCATCAACCGCTCCTTCTTCATCTCGTGGTGCTCAAGCACCAGTAGACCAGAGTAGGGGCAAAGGTAGATCTTCTGATTCAGGAGGGGGTCTGAATCGTATATATGCATTAGTTGGCTGACAAGATTCACAGGCATCGCTAGATATGGTCACATGTATCTTATATATCTTCTCACATGATGTTTATGCATTAATAGATCCAGGAGCTACTTTGTCATATGTTACTCCATTCATTGGTAAAAAGTTTGGAGTAGGACCAAAATTATTACCTGAGCCATTTTTCGTATCAACTCCAGTTGGAGAGTCAGTTATGGTTCAATGACTTTATAAAAATTGCATAGAGATGATATATGGTCGAGACACTATAGAAATTTTGTTTGAGCTTGATATAATAGACTTCGATTTCATCATGGGTATGGATTGGTTATCATCCAGTTATGCTACAATTGATTGTCGGGCTAAGATTTCTCAATTTCACTTTCTGGATGAGCCAGTCCTTGAATAGAAAGATAGTGTCATGATGCCTGTGGGTAGGTTATTTCCTATATTAAGGCTAGGAAGCTGATTTCCAAGGGATGTTTATATCACCTAGTCAGAATAAGGGATCTTGATGTTGATAAAGAGACACCGACTATTCAATCTGTGCCAATTGTGAATGAATATCCATATGTGTTCCCAGAGGAGCTTCCAGGACTTCCTCCAGACAGAGAGATTGATTTTGGTATTGATGTAGATCTCGGTACTTAACCTATATCTATTCCACCATATAGAATGGCCCCAGTAGAGCTAAAAGAACTAAAAGCACAATTAAAAGATTTCCTTGATAAAGGGTTCATCCGACCCAATATATCACCTTGGGGTGCACCTGTGCTATTTGTACGAAAGAAAGATAATTCATTGCGCATGTGTATAGATTATAGACAGTTGAACAAAATCACTATAAAGAATAGGTATCCACTTCCACGAATAGATGATTTATTTGATCAGTTGCAGGGTGCTAAGTGCTTTTCAAAAATTAATTTAAGGTCTGGATATCATCAGTTGAAGATTAGAGAAGCCGATATTCCAAAGACAGCTTTTCGAACTCGGTATGGGCACTTTGAATTTCTTGTTATGTCTTTTGGTTTAACTAATGCCCCTTCAGCCTTTATGGATATAATGAATAGGGTCTTCAAACCCTTTCTAGATCTATTTGTGATTGTATTCATAGATGATATCCTTATATATTCACGTAGCAAGGCAGACCACGCAAATCATCTTAGAGCAGTATTGCAAACTCTTAAAGAACATCAATTATATGCTAAATTTTCCAAATGTGAGTTTTGGTTGGACTCTGTATCTTTTCTTGGGCATGTGGTCTCTAGTGAGGGCATCAAAGTGGACTTTCAGAAGATTGAGGCTTTGAAGAATTGGCCTAGGCCTACTACGCCCACGGAGGTACGTAGTTTCTTGGGGATGGCAGGTTATTAAAGAAGGTTCGTTGAAGGATTCTCTTCTATAGACGCACCATTTACTAAATTAACACAAAAATCAACAAAGTTTTAGTGGTCAGATAAGTGTGAACAAAGTTTTCAAGAGTTGAAGAACAAGTTAACTACGACACCAGTACTGACACTTCCAGAAGGAACAAAGGGGTATGCTATATTTTATGATGTTTGGGCATTGGTCTAGGTTGCGTATTAATGTAGCATGGTAAGGTTATAGCATATGGTTAGAGGCAACTAAAGCGACACGAGCAAAAATATCCAACACATGATCTAGAATTGGCTGCAGTTGTATTTGCATTAAAGATGTGGTGACATTATTTATATGGGGTTCATGTTGATATATTTACTGACCATAAGAGCCTTCAATACATATTTAAGCAAAGGGAACTAAATTTGAGGCAGAGAAGGTGGCTAGAACTACTAAAATATTATGATATTGATATTCTCTAACAGTCGGGTAAAGCAAATATTATAGCAGATGCTCTTAGTGGAAAATCTATGGGTAGTCTAGCACACTTGCCGAAAACAAAGGGGAATATAGTTAGAGAGGTTCATAAGCAATCAAGCTTAGGTGTCCGGTTAATTGACATTGAAGATGGAGGCATATCGATTCAGAGTACTGCAGAGTCATCGTTGGTGACAATGGTGAAGGAGAGACAATATGATGACCCAATATTAAAAAATATAAAGGTGTTGTTCAACATAAATTCACCCTATTTGAACTTGCATGTGATGGAACTTTAATATGCCAAGGAAGGTTTTATGTTCCTAATATAGATGGATTGGGAGAGAAGATTTTGACTGAGGCGTACTATTTGCGATATTCTATACACTCGAGTGCTACAAAAATGTATCACGATCTGAATTTTTTTTATTGGTGGGACAATATGAAGAGATACATAGAAGATTATGTGGCACAATGACCTAGTTGCCAATAAGTAAAAGCAGCGCATCAACGACCTAGCACAAACCATAAAAATCCCAATGTGGAAATGGGAGGCCATTAATATGGACTTTGTTACAAGTTTGCCTCATTCCTTCCATAAGCATGATTCTATTTGGGTGATCTTTGATCGATTAACAAAATCAGGCCATTTCTTACCTGTTAAATCTACTAGTACAATAGAGGATTATGCTAAGTTATATGTGAAGGAAATTGTTTTCCTACATGGGACTCTTATGCCCATTATTTTTGATAGGGGTGACCAGTTCACAACTCACTTTTGGAAATCTTTCTAGAAAGGTCTAGTTACGCAGGTGAATCTTAGCACAACCTTTCATCCGCAGATAGATGGCCAAGCTGAGTGCACTATTCAGACGCTCTAAGATATGTTGAGAGCATGTGTTCTAGATTTCAAAGGCAACTAAAATGATCATTTGCCCCTTATCGAATTTGCATATAATAATAGATATCATTCTAGCATCTAAATGGCACCATTTGAAGCCCTATATGGGCGATGTTGCAGGTCTCATATTGGCTGGTTTGAGGTAGGTGAAGCACAAGTGCTTGGTCCAAATTTGGTCAACCAGGCAGTTGAGAAAGTTAAGTTAATTCAGGAGCAATTGAAGACTTCTAAAAGTTGCCAAAAATCTTATTCAAATGTGAGGCGCAGAGACCTGGAATTCCATATAGATGAATGGGTTTTCATTAAAGTCTCACCTATGAAGGGTGTTATGAGATTTGGAAAGAAGGAAAAGCTATGCCCAAGATATATTGGTCCTTACATAATCGTAAGAAGAGTTGGGTAAGTGACATATGAGGTGAAACTACCTTCGGAGTTAGCTACTGTACATCAAATATTCCATGTGTCTATGCTACGTAAGTGTATAGGGGACCCATCAATTATTGTTCCTGTAAAAGATGTACAAATCATAGATAACTTGTCATATGAGGAGGTTTCAGTGGCTATTCTTGATAGGCAGATTAGAAAGTTGGAAACAAAAGATGTGGCATCCATTAATGTACTGTGGAGGAATCAGAAGATCAAAGAAGCCACTTGGGAATCTGAAGACTCCATGATATCCAGATACCCCCATTTATTTTAAGAACAAAGAGAAGGTTTCTTATAACATACATCTTATTCATATGAATCATAGATTTAGTCGGACCTATACATAATCAATTTTTACTCATGTGTTGTGTATAAATATCCAGGTGTATCACTTATGCCTACAAGTTCATAGCTTCCATATGTTTCACTAAAAGTCATAACATAGAGAGGAATATAAGGTAAATCATATGCATAGTTATTTCCTTATGTAACACAACAGAACCTTACTTCCATTTTGTACTACAACTGTTGTGATGCCCTGTGAGGCTTGTACATGTGTATTCTTGTTAGCTGACAAAATTTGGATAGCCCCATTTACAAAGGAAACTCTGGCAAAATTTTTAGAAAAATCCCAGAGTTCATTCTATTCAGAGATAAACTCTACATTCGAGAAGAATGGTCCAAAGTGGGGCATAATGTAATATCCCATACCTTTAAACATATGTACAATAAGGGTAACGTTGATAGATTTATATGGAAATGTGAAAATGAGGGTAAATTTGAGCCAAAACCTAAGTATCCAACAATACTAAAGTGGAAAATATAGTTTGTGGGAATGAGACTTGAAAGGGCAATTGAAGTTTGAAACAACAAAGTCGCCCACTTGCTAGAGCTATGTGTTTCACCTATTCGCATAAATGTCCCACGTGTTTGAAATTTTTACGTGGTTAAGTTATTTATTTGACGTCCTACTTGATTGAGATACATGAATATAAGCTTACATTTACTAGAGTATATAAAGGAAATATGTCCCAAACCATAAAAGAAATTAGGCCCAAAGGTCAAAAGATATCAAGTAGGTGGATCACCTACTTTGACTTCCTTTTTGGATGAAATTGAAATCAAATGGAGAAGTGGTCTGGGGAAAGGTTAAAGGGACAAAATCCATCTGAAATTATGTCAATATATATCCAAAATATTATCTCACATACCAGATTTTTTGTCACGACCCGATTTCTCAAGTCATGATGGCACCTACAATCCCCAGTTGGCGAACCAATTCCCGTAGCCCAGAACTGTTAGTAATGGGCTACTACCTAACCAAAACGCACCAACAAGCAGAAATAAGCGAAAGCAAAACTCGAATATAAATACATAAAGGAAACACACCAACCCCAAGACTTGGTATCAATAGTACAGAAGCTTCTAATAGGATACAAGTGCTAGTAGTAATAAAATACAACATAAATTAACTCCGAAAGTACAAGAAGCAATAGTACAACAGATGAGATGTAGACAAGCCCTGACCGTCAGGGGCTAACCCTAGTCTCAAAGATCCAAAAGCTGCACGAGTCTCCAACGTGATCAACGACGAAAGCTCAGCTAATATCTGCACAAAAAAGTGCAGAAGTGTAGTATGAGCACCAAAACCACGGGTACTCAGTAGGTATCATAGGCCGACTGAGCGCATATAAGATATAAAAGCAGTAAGTAACAGATAGCATGAAAGCAGTCACTGAGGCAATTAGCAAGGAACAAGGAGCTAGCACAGATCATCCATAACCAAGAGTTTCAAGTAACACATGCTAGCACAGAGATACAATTACACAAAATCACAGGTGAAGGAAAGGAGAACGCACCTGGAGTCCTTGCACAACAGTATAAGTAAGTAGAGAGAGAGTTGAGAAAATAGCGGTATACCGGTAACCTCAAGTGGAAGGAAAAGACGGAGAGTAGTCTAACATACTCAAAATGGAAACAACCAGTATAAGGAAATCATAGCACCAATCCAATCATATGATAGCATAACCAGAGAATCACCTCACAAGTAAAACCCTAGGATGAAATAACTAGGCCACAATAACCAAGAGATACCACTCAGCTTCCCACAAGAATAGAACCAGAGTCTCACACTCTACTCAAAAGGCCACACAAAAGTGCCTCAATAAGATAGGACTCCAAAGTCTTCTCAATAATCAAAAATCCCATAACCAAAGCCTCAATAGGCTAGCCATCACTAATCTTTCAAGAACCGGGTGCCAAGACAAGCTCTAAATAAAGATAGGAGTAAATATAGTCTACCTACAGTCCCAACGACTGCCCATACAACCGAGGAACACAATCAAGTGAAAGCAAATCCTCCGGCATCCCATACTACTGGAGCGTACACTGAACACACAGCAAACAAGGGTGGAATCCAATGCATGGTATGATATGATATGATATGAAATAGAACCTCTGTATGTACCTCCTCCGGTGCCAATCGGGCCCAGCATGCAGGTTCCATAGAAGGACTCAGCCTATATAACTCTACTCCACCTTATGCCCTTCCCTCTGACGCACGCAGCCCGAAGCCCCAGGCCCGGAGCAGCAAGGTCCATGGAGGTCCCCGACCCCATACTAAAACTTAGTATCAAGACATGTCATCCGAAAGCAAGTCCGGTATCAAGATAGAGACCCAGTCTCAAGTATGCATGCCCAGACCCCGTCCAGGACTAAAGTAGTAGAAAAGACCTCAAAACCCCCTCCAAGGGTGCCCGGGCGTAACCGGGTCTAAAACTGTAGTAAATCAAGTCTAGTGCTCCGCCCCGCAGAGACTAGTATCAGAAATAAAATCAAGTATGGTGCTCTGCCCCGCAGAGACTAGTATCAGTAATAAAATCAAGTTTGGTGCTCTGCCCCGCAGAGACTAGTACAAGTAATAAAATCAGTGCGAAAACATCCAAAAATCCCCTTTTCTATCAATAACAGTACCAAAAACGGGCCCCAGGGCCATGCAAATTTAGGAAAATTGTCCGTAGTGGCTCACAGCCAAAACTGTAGTAAAACATGCAGGGGAAAACCTTTTTCATGGATGATATGCTCGCACACAAATATAAATGTAGCCCAACGGCTCACAACAATTCCTATCAGCCCTGCACAGGCCCAATAGGTACTCAGTAGACATAACCAACCTAAAAGGATAATGTCTATGTCCGGGACTTGTGGACATTCCTAAATAGCCCACCATCTATATTCCAGAGTCAATACAAGGCCACACATGACCACAAAGGTAATATACATTACTACGCGAATACTACAAACAACGTATGAAATAGACGGACGAAAGGCGGACATTGTCTGGGGTACCAACCTATAACAACCCATCCAAGGATGCTAATTAATGCAGTTATAGCCTATATACGCAGAGTCTAGATAGGGGAAAACCATAACCTACCTGTCATCCGATGACTAGCTGCGGGAACGACATTGTCCAGACTCAAACAAATCCAGGATGCTTTGAATCACATAAAACAAATACTTTCAATTGAAGCCCCAAAGGCGTCTCTATGAAGCCTGACCAACCAAGGTAATGGAACAATATCTAGAATCAACAAGGCTGCAAGAATGAGCCAAAGCCAATTGATAAGGTGTTAATGTCACACTCGCGACCAGCCAACTCCAAAGCGTAAAAATGAGGTCAATAACAATAAAAAATGGCAGCTAAATCCAACAACAATACGTTAACCACATCTCCAAGGAGCGACGAGCTCCCGAGGCACTATTTCAAGGCGTACTTCACGTTTGTCCAATCCAATCACTATCGTATGTGATCCCAAAAATAATCGCACAATTTTCCAATCCCTCCAGCACCTTACCACAAACAGAACACCACAACAATAACCAAATATAACAAGATAAAGGGGCTGTCCAAAGCCACAAATCCAAAATACCACTTCGTGGCTCAGAAATCCATAAAACAATACTAGAACATTTAATAATGAATGAGGGTCGTAGGGGAGAGATTTCCTTGACAAAAATATTCAATATCCCAAGATTAACAACCTGCCTCTTTTCAAGAACAACAAACAGATCCAAAATCAACAAGAAACTACTACAAGATATCGGCAACAACAACTTTTCATAACTAGAAGCTTAAAATCTTGATCCAACAAATAGATAAGTATACGGGATCCATACCTCACCAAAATAAATCAATAGCCACTGCCAAATACTCAGAAAACACCTGCTAGCTCACTGCATCAACGCCCACGAAGATACGCCATGAAATCGATGGGACAAACTACACCAAAATGACGAGCTCGCAACGTAGAGCAACTTCCGTTAAACTTCCGAATTGAAAGGATAAAAGTCCATGGATTATTTATGAACTCTCCCTTTGATTTTCTAAGAATTTTGGGTGAAAAAAATTTGTTAAAACGAAGGAGAAATCAGCTTTTATAAGATGAACCGACTTAGGACGTGACCCCACCTTGACGTGTCTGCTTGCGCAGTCTTACGGAAATAAGAATATCTCTCTATTCTGAAGTTTTATGGACGAACAGTTTAGCGCGTTGGAAACTAGACTTGTAGACCTTCGATTTGGTATACTGGGGGCCCACTAACTCTTTATAGATAGGGAGAAACACTCCAAGACATTTAACCCAAATTTGAACAGAATTCCTTAAAGGAATTTACAATAATTTTTTCGACTTTTGTTTCGCAACTTGCTTGACTTCAAAACTTATCATACGACCATTTTGCCATTACAATACCTCATAACACATCCTTATTAGTATATTAGACACTATTAGTCTTACCCCAAAGGCACGGGTTACTATAAACCTTCCAAACGGGCGAGGTGTTACACGAGGCATCGAACTTTCGAGTAAGGAATTCCTTTGACCTAGAACCTTGGTTTAATTATTTGATATTACCAAGAATGTTGTCGGAAGTCAACAATTTCCAAAGTTGAAGCTCTAAAATGAGGAACGGCCATAAAGACCAAACAAACGACCCAGGCACCGAACTACCAATCCCGACAAGCCATAAATGACTTGGGCCGCTACAAGTAAGCTCTAATGGTACAAGAAAGGCGCAAACGTTTAAATGGACGGAAGGGTCATTACATCATCCACTACTAAAAAGATTTTCTTCCCCGAAAGTCAGGAAGGAAGAAAATACCAGAGATTTAAGAATAGCGGATACAACGCCCGCACTACTCTCTCAGACAACCCGGGTAACCTCCGCGACCGGACGACACCCAATATAACAGAACCAAAGAAACCTTGATTGTTCCTCTATCATTATTGGTAAGTTTTATCCGCTTACATCTGTAAATTCTCTCTTTTGATTATTCTTTTGTTCTTGAAGTGGCTGGCTGTTCTAGGCAATTTTCCTCGGTTAAACTTCTTTAAATTCTGAGCATGCACACTTAGGAGTGTGGTGATCAAGGTGCACTCTTCCATTTTCAGTTTCAGGTTACGGAGCCCACGGGTTCGCTGGTGACCCGAATTTTAACCCAGTTATTTCAATAACATTATGAGTATCTTTAGCCTTGTATTGATGTGTAGATTATTGTATTGATATTGATTTCGCTATTTGGAGGTTCCTGGAGCATTTCGAGCCTGCACGACGCCATCCTCACAGTTATTCATCAGACGATAGGTAGGTTATGGTTTTCTCTACCTAGACTCTGCGTATATAGGCTATAACTGCATTAATTAGCATCCTTGGGCGGGTTGTTATATGTTGGTACCCCAGACCTTGTCCACCTTTTCTGTCCATTTATTTCATAAGTCGTTATGTAGTATTTGCGTGGCATTGTATATTACCCTTGTGGTCATGTGTGGCCTTGTATTGACTCTGGAACATAGATGGTGGGTTATTTGGGAATGTTCACGAGTCCCGAACATTGAGGTATCCTTTTAGGATGGTTATGTCTACTGAATAGCTGTTGGGCCTGTGCATGGGTGATAGGAACTATTTGTGAGCTGCTGGGCTAATTTATATTTGTGTGCGAGCATATCATTCATGAAAACAATTTTCCCTGCATGTTTTACTTTGGTTTGGGCTGCGAGCCACTGTAGATGGCTTTCCCAAAACTTGCATGGCCCAGGGGGGGCCTTTTTGGTATATTTGATGATAAAAATGGGATTTTGGATGACTTCACACTGATTTTATTACTAGTACTAGTCTCTGCTGGGCAGAGCAGCAGACCTGATTTTATTATTGGTACTAGTCTCTGCTAGGCAGAGCACCAGACTGGATTTTATTACTTGTACTAGTCTCTGCTGGGCAGAGCACCAGACTTGATTTTATTACTGATTTAGACTCGAATACGCTCTGGGTACCCTTTGAGAGGGTTATTGAGATTTTTATCACTGATTTAGACCCGAGTACACCTCGGGCACCCTTGGGGAGGGTCTTTTTGAGACTATTACTACTGTTTTAGACTCGGGTCAAAGTCGAGCATGTACTATGAGATTCTGAGTATTGAGCTACACTTGAGATTGTGTAGTTTTGTATGTGGTCGAGGGGTAGACCTCCATGGACCTTCCGTTCCTGGGCAACTGGATACAAACCGATGCACGCTCTAGGAGGAGGGGTGTACGACAGAGTAGAGGTATACGGGTAAAGTCCTTCCATAGGTCCCACCTTTATATGTTCATGTAGGGTACCTGAGGGGGAACATACTGGTTACTTTCGCATCATATCATTATCATTCATTTGGCATGTCGATTCCATCCTTGTTTGTTGTGTGTTCAGTGTACGCTCGGTTGTATGGGCAGCCGGAGGGTTGTTTTCACTTGATTGTGTTCCTCAATTATATGGGCGGGCGTTGGGACTGTACGTAGATTATAGTACTTCTGTTATTTTATAGAACTTGTTATGGCACCCGATTCTCGGTGGTTTAGTGGTTCCCAGCCTGGGAGGCTCTGATTATTTGACTTTGAGTGTTGAGGGGCTAGTGAGCCCTGTATTATTGAGGCTATTGAGTGGTCTTCCGAGTGGATTGCGGGTTCCTGATTCTATTCTATAGCATGATTTTGAGTGGTAACTCTCGGTTATTGTGGTTTGGTTATTTCATCCTAGGTTGATACTTGCTAGGTTGATCTCGGTTTATATCATATTTGAAGCTGGATTCATAATATGTTTTCCTTTAGTATATTGATGCCTTCTTAGTATGTGAAATTACTTTCTTCCTTCCTTTTTACTGGAGGTTACCAGTATACCGCTATGTTTTCTAAACTCTCTCCTTTGATATACTATTGTGGCAAGGATCCCAGGTGCGTCCCTCCTTCTTACACCTATGTCTTGTGTATATTTGTTTTTTGTGCTAGCATTGTCTTTTATTACTCTTGGTTTCCTATATCTGTGCTAGTTCCTTGTGCTTTATCTATTGCTTCCGTGACTGCTTTCTTGCTATCTGTCTCTTACTGTTTTTATATCTTATATGGGCTCAGTCGGCCGATGATGCCTACTGAGTACCCATTGTCTTGGTGCTCATACTACACTCCTGCATCTTTATGGTGCAGATATTAGTTGAGCTTTTGCCATTGATTGCATTGGAGACTCGTGCAACTTTTGGGAGGTTCGAGACTAGGGTGAGCGCCTGACGGTCGGGGCTTGTCTATATCTCATCTATTGTACTATTGCTCCTTGTACTTTTGGAGACAAATTTATATTGTATTTTGTTACTTCTAGAACTTGTATTCTATTAGAAGCTTCTGTACTATCGATACCAAGTCTTGGGGTTGGTGTAGTATCAGTTGTGTATATATAGTTTGGGTTGTTGCTTCTGCTTATTTCTGCTTATTGTGCATTTTGGTTAGGTAGTAGCCCATTACTAACCGTTCCGGGCTACAGGAATTGGTTCGCCTACTGGGGGTTGTAGGTGCCATCATGACCTGAGAAATAGGGTCGTGACATAGTATCCCGTATCAGGTGTGGTACCTGAGCCAACCAAATATCACACAAAACCAACAGTCAATAATTAATGAACAGAAAACACCCTTGTAAAACCAAGAAGGAATAATCAAGTTCACTTTATATAATTGACACCCCAAATACTTGGACTTTAATAACTTCCTTTCCTAGGCATGAAAGCACATACATTACTAAGCTATAGTTACATATATATACATTGAAAATTAGCAAGACAATAACCATCACCTACCTCGAATAGCCTGAAACTTTACTGGACCAGAGACTTTCCGTTTCCGGAAGCTTTCGCTTTCTCTTGGACTAAAAACAAGCACACAATATACTAAAATCAGTCCAATGGCCTAAAATTACTTGGATTATGCAAAAATCCTAATCCCCGGGCCAACCCATAGTCATTCCACCCATTATCGCTCTTTCCCACCATTAATTCGCCCTAAACTACCATTTTACAGTTACATTTAGCAAATACTGGTGTTTTTAACATGCATAAGCTATAATAAACACAACCCAAGAATTACACCACCTAAAATCCCCTTTTTCCCCAGATTCTACATCCTTAGGTCAACCCAAACCTTTCCCTAATCCCATAGATAACAATTCTACTTCGAAGGAAATATAGTACTAAGTTAGTGGAGTAAAATTCTTACCTTTAAGACAAAATTTGGTGGAAAACTTCCTTGAAATTGCCAAAATCGCCTTAACCCTTCCCCAAAACATTTTTCAAAAATTTTGAACATTTTTGGGGAAGTTTCTGCATTAATCCCGACTTATTCCGCTATAGCGATGCATACACCGCTATAGCGGCACCACCGTAGCAGAATCGACCGCTATGGCGGTGCTGACAGATATTAACTTCTTCTATAGCGGTAGTCGTTATAGTGCAGTGATAATTTCTATAGAAGTTGACACGAGACAAACTTCGGAAAATCTCCCAAAAGAGTCTATTTTATAACGCACTTTAAATCCTGACATTCCGAAACAACCCCTTCAAGTTAACCTTAATAACGAGAGTTCTTCTTACTCGAATTCATTTTCCAAAAGTCCCACAGACTCCTTAATATCTTAGTTAACGGAAAAAATAGCTCAACACAAGATACATTACCCAATTGTCACCCGGATTTCCCTAGACCATACTTTACTCAAAAATCATCCGAGACTAGCCTAGCCTAAAATTTCTAACTCCCAAAAATAGAAGTTTCCTAACCCAAAACTTGGCATGAAAGGTTTACCATAACGACAGACTCGATCGTTATAACAGATACTAATTTACCCATCATTCATCCCTGAATGATCAACCCAAAAAAGATGATTTAAAAGAAAGAAAGTGTAGTATCTGAATCCTCAAACAAGTAAGGGTACTTGTCCCGTATGTCCTTCTCAGTTTCCCAAGTGGCTTCCTCAACTGGACTATGCTTCTATTGAACCTTTATCGACCTGATCTCCTTTGTCCTAAATAGTTGGACATCTCAATCAAGAATCGCAACCGAATCCTCTTTGTACTGAAGATCATTGTCTAGCAAAATGAAATTCCATTTGATAATATAATCCCCATCCCTATGGAATCGCTTCAACATAGACACATAGAAGACTGGATGGACTCTGGATAAACAGGGCGGTAGTGCTAATCTATAAGCCACTAGACCTACAATCTCGAGAACTTTGAATAGATCGATATACCAGGGACTGAGCTTGCCCTTCTTGCCAAACCACATCACCCCCTTCATTGGTGACACTCTTAACAACACTTGTTCACTAACTTGGAAATCCATGTCCCTTACCTTGCGATCTACATACTCTTTCTGCCTGCTTTGGGCCTCTAGCAACTTGGTCTAAATTTTTTTCTGAGCTTCCCTCACCAAGTCCACGCCTAAAGAATTCACATCGCCTGCCTCAATCCACCCTATGGGTGATCTACATCCCCTCCTGTATAGTGCCTCAAAGGGTATCATGTCGATATTGGAGTGGTAGCTATTGTTGTATGAGAACTCACAATGGTAGAAACTGTTCCCAATGACCCCTAAATTCAATCACACATGCTCTCAGCATGTCCTCCAATACCTGAATTGTCCTTTTCGACTGAGCGTCTGTCTGAGGATGAAATGTTATGGTGAAAGTGACTTAGGTGCCCAACTCTTCGTGAAACCTACGCCAGAACTTGGAGGTAAACTGCGTACCCCTGTCTGAATTGATGGAGAGTGTCACCCCGTGCAGTCTCACAATCTCCTTAACATAGATCTTAGCCAACTGTTGTGAATTATAGTCCACCCTGACCGGAATGAAATGAGATGACTTGGTGAGCCTGTCCACAATGACCCAAATAGAGTCGTACCTTCCCAAGGTCTTAGTAAGACCCACAACAAAAATCCATGGATATCCTTTCCCACTTCCACTCGAGAATGAGCATCCTCTAAAGCAATCTTGCAGGCCTTTGGTTCTCATACTTAACTTGCTGACAATTCTGACACTTAGACACATAATCAGCTATAAAGCTACCTCAAATCCTGGTACATTTTGGTTACGCCCAGATGAATTGAATACGCGAACCATGAGCATCTGCCAACACCTTCTGAACCAAGTCATCAACCTGAGGGACACATATCCTCCCTTAAAAACTCATAACCCCGCCAACGTCCAATGTGGTGTCCTGGGCCTCCTCGGATACCACCTTATTCTGAAGCTTATTCAACTGTGCATCCCGGAACCTGCTTGGCTTTTATTTCCTCTATGAACGTAGGTTTGACCTCAATACTGGCCATCAACCCACTCTATTCTGAGAAGCCCAATTGCATGAACTTAGATTCTAGAGCCCAAATCTCCTTAGCTAATGGTCGTTTGGACACCTCCAATAAGCCAAACTGCCCATGCTAATCGCTTTCTAGCTCAATGCATATGCCATCACATTAGCCTTACCCGGATGATATTGGATGTTCACATCATAATCCTTCATCAACTCTATCCACCTTCTATGCCTCAGGTTCAAATCCTTCTGAGTAAATGCATATTGCAGGCTGCGATGGTCCGTGAACACCTCACACTTGACACAATAGAGGTAGTGTCTCCAAATCTTTAGCGTAAAAACCACCGCTATCAACTCCAAATCATGGGTTGGGTAATTCTTCTCATGGGGCTTTAACTGCCTTGAGGCATAATCTATAATATTCCTGTCCTGTATCAACACAGCATCCAAACCCGAATGTGAAGCATCACAATACACAATGAAATCCTTACCTTCCAGTGACAGTGATAAGATGGGAGTTTTGGTAAGAAGTGTCTTGAGCTTTTCGAAGCTCTCCTCACACTTGTCGAACCACACAAATGGTACCTCCTTTTGAGTCAACCTTGTCAAGTGAGTAGCGGTGGATGCGAAGTCCTTGAAAAATTTGCGGTAGTATCCTTCAAGCCCCACAAAACTCCTAACCTCAGTCACAGAGCTAGGCCAGACCCAACTCTTAACTGCCTCAATCTTTTGGGGATCCACCATCACCCCTTTTCTGACACCACATATCCTAAAAAGGTAACCAAAGACAACCAAAACTCACACTTGGAGAACTTGGCATATAATTTCTGGTGCCTCAAGATGTCCAAAACAATGCGAAGATGTGTTGCATGCTATTCCCTACTCTTTGATTAAATCATAATGTCATCTATAAACACAATGATGAATGGATCCAGATATGATTTGAATACCCCATTCATCAAGCTCATGGATGCCTCTAGCGCATTGGTCAACCCAAATGACATTACCAGGAACACATAATGCCCATACCAAGTCTGGAATGCTGTCTTAGGGATGTCCTCAGGCCTAATCTTTAACTGATGATACCCTGATCTCAAGTCAATTTTTGTAAACACTGAAGCACCCTGCAACTGGTCAAAGAGGTCATCTATGCGAGGTAAAGGATGCTTGTTTTGGATGGTAACCTTGTTCATTTGCCTGTAGTCTATACGCATCCTCATACTAGCATATTTCTTTTTTACAAATAAGACCGGAGCACTCTAGGGTGAAAAACTGGGATGAATAAAAACTTTATCTAATAGTCCCTGCAGCTGAGTCTTAAGCTTCCTCAACTCTGTCGAGGCCATACGATAGGGAGGAATAGAAATTAGGCGAGTGCCCGGCTTTAAGTCTATACAAAAGTAAATGTCTTTATCCGGAGGCATGCTAGGCAAATCCACCGGGAACACCTCCTGGAACTCAGAAATTATCGGAACTGAATCAATCAAAGGGGACTCTACACTATCATCCCGGAAATGAGCCAAGAAGTCCAAACAACTTCTCCCCACTAACTTCCTAGCCTGAATAAATGATATAATCTTAGCCAACTTAGGCCTGTACACACCTTCCGACTCTAGCCTATCCTTACCTAGAATCTCTAGAGTCATGGTATTAGTATTATAATTCAACACCATATGATATGAAGGCATCCAGGTCATACCCAAAATAACATCAAAATCTAACATGTCCATAATAACACATCTACCGAAGTCTGAAATCCCACAAAAACCATAGTGCAAGTACGATAAATATGGGTTACTATCACAGACTTTCCAACTGGGGTAGAAAAATGAATATGGCAATCAAGGACATCACAAACCAAATCCAGACCCAAAGCAAATTTCAAAGAAATATATGAATAAGTAGAACCTGGGTCAAATAGTATAGAGGCCATCCTATCACATACTAGAATTATACATGTGATCACCACATCTGAAGCCTCAGCATCAGACTTCCCTAGGAATGCATAACAATGGGCCCGGTAATTGATCCAAGCAACTTCCATAGCCGGCTGCGCCACTCCCTGCCCGTGCCGCTATTCCCTCTGTCTCTCCAGCCTCTTTCAAAGTTACCTCACCCACTCTGTGGATGACCCCTAGCATAGCCACCTCTACCTGCTGGAACCACAACCTTTGACTGCTGCTGAGTCTGATTACCTGTCTGCTTGTGAGGGAACTCCCTCTTAAAGTAACCCGGATTACCACAATAAAAGCATCCGCGGTCAAGAGTAGGCTTGCTAGTAGAAGTATAAGAAGCCCCCTGGCCTCTAGGAGCTGAAAACTGCTGACTGGCTCCCAGAAGACCACCTGTAGAAGCTGGCAGGGCTGACTGAATAGGACGGGCAGAATACACCTGCTAGTTGTGACCCTTGGAGTATGAACCACTATAGTTACCTTCATTTTGGGACTTCTTGGCTAACAGCTTGGCCTGCCCAACTTGCCTGATCCCCTCCAATTTCTTCACATAATCTGTTACCTCATTAAAACTCTTTCCCGGTGAGTTCATATGCACAGACAGTACCTATAATTCAATATTCAGGACCTTCACAAATAGACGAATCCTCTCCTCTTCAATACCTAGAAGCTGTGTAGCAAAACGTGACAAGGCATGAAATTTGGCCTCATAGGCTGAAACCAACATGGTACCCTACTCAAGAGCCAGAAAATCATCCTTTTTCCGATCCCTTAAGGTACGGGGCACATAATTCTCTCAGATAAGGGCATGAAACTACGCCCAGGTCAGCGGAGGCAAAGTAGATGGCCGACACTCTGCATGAGACCTCCACCACTACTTGACATCACCCTCAAGCTGGAAAGTGACAAACTCTACCCCATGCTGCTGCACAATGCCCAACTTATGCAGCCTCTCATAACAGTCCAGAATGAACTCATAAGCATCCTCTTTCTCAGTATCCTAAAACGTAGGAAGTTTCAGTTTCAAGAACTTAGTCAGTATGTCATGTTCATTCCCAGTCATAATCGGACCTAGCATCAGATGGAAGAAGTCATCAGTACCCGACGTTGCATCCATCCTAGGAGACGCTACAGCTGCTGGATGGGTACTCATAACCTAATCTGCAGTACCCGTGGGGGTGGCTCCAGCACCAACCAACCTACTCAGAAAAATCCACACTTGCTAAAATGCCTCAAGAATTATAGAGGGAAGGCCTGCACCGCCGGCCGGTGCCTCCTCCTCCTCAAGAACAACCTCAACTTCCTCCTCAATTGGATCCTGGGGTGGGGAAGGGGTCACCTCTCTTGGTCCATCAGCTTCTTAAGCTTCACCCCTAGGGGGTGCTGCTCTTCCTCTAGCTCTACCTATTCCCCTACCTCTGCCCTTTTCTCGCCCTTTGGCTGCCGGTCTCGCTGCCGGAACTGCAACTCTCACTCCATTGTGCCTCATGTTAACCATCTGTGGACAAAAGAGTGAAGGAGGTTAGACACCAATTTGCATTAAAGATAAACTAGCATTCACATCTAAACCCAAAAATTAACAATATTCTGCGGAAATTGTCCCTAGAAACTGAAAGTCATCATACCAAAACAATCTACCAAATGTCTAGAAACGGGGATGCAACCCCCAAAATAAGAGTTTAAGTCTAAAACAGATGGACTAGAACTAAACAGGATGAAAACAAGGTAGCTCGATGGAAGCATCTCTCCCTTAAAATCTAAAATCACTGGGACTAGATCTGAGGTCTCGTAGGAGCCGCTGGAAGATGTCATGTACTCATAAAAGAAAACAAGTGTAGAATCAGTACACAACCACCATGTACTGGTAGGATCATCGGCCAGCTCTAATAAATAATAAATATATAATAAATCAAAACTGAGTAAGCAGTACAACATGTAATAATAGCAAGTAATGAAATTCCAGGTTATCAGCCTACCTTCTAACTCATCAACCACATGAAACAGGTTCAAGAATCATCTAACAATAAACAATAATCAGGACACTTATTATTTTTCACATTACCGGATTATATAAGGTTCCCTAGATCCACACTTAAGTGTTAACATGCAATGCCCGGTCTATCCCAAGACCATCCCCATATTTAAGTGTAACAACCCGCCTCTCAAGGACCAATAATAATCAAACACAGATTCAACAAGCAACCCGGTCCACTCATGGAACTATCGAAAACATAGTCAACAATGCATAATTAAACCCGTATCAGGCATGGTACCTGAGCCAACTGATATAGAACTTGTACCAAGCGTGGTACCCAAGCTAACCGTTCGTATCCCATACCAGGTGTGGTACCCAAGCCAACCATTAGTATCTCATATCAGGCGTGGTACCCAAGACAACCGTTAGTATCCCATACTAGGTATGGTACCCGAGCCAACCGAATATCACACAAAACCAATAGCCAATAATTAAATGAACAGAAAACACCCTTGTAAAACCAACAAGCAATAATCAAGTTCACTTCATATAATTGACACCCCAAATACTTGGACATTCATATCTTTATTTCCTAGGCATGAAAGAGCATACATTACTAAGATATAGTTACATTTATATACATTGCATATTGGCAAGACAATAACCATCACCTACCTCGAATAGCCTGAAACTTTACTGGACCAGAGCCTTCCCATTTCCGGAAGCTTTCACTTGCTCTTAGTTTAAAAACAAACACACAATATACTAAAATCAGTCCAATGGCCTAAAATTACTTGAATTATGCAAAAATCCTAATCGCAAGGCCAACCATAGTCATTCCACCCATTCCCGGGCTTTCCCACTGTTAATTTTCCCTAAACTACCATTTTTATAGTTATATTTAGCGAATACTGGTGTTTTTAACATGCATA
This sequence comes from Jaltomata sinuosa, assembly GCA_003996215.1. Taxonomy (NCBI): domain Eukaryota; kingdom Viridiplantae; phylum Streptophyta; class Magnoliopsida; order Solanales; family Solanaceae; genus Jaltomata; species Jaltomata sinuosa. Next base: position 865,629 of record QJPP01000142.1, read on the forward strand.
AGTGATAATAAAAACAACCCAATAATTACACCACCTAGAATCCCCTTTCCCCCCAGATTCTATATCCTTAGGTTAACCCAAATCTTCCCTTAATCCCTTAGATAACAAATCTACTACGTAGGAAACATAGTACTAAGTTAGAGGAGAAAATTCCTTACCTTTAGGATGAAGTATGGTGGAAAACTACCTTGAAATTGCCTCCCATAGATAACAAATCTACTACATAGGAAATATAGTACTAAGTTAGGGGAGCAATATCCTTCCCTTTAGGATGAAGTTTGGTGGAAAACTGCCTTGAAATTGCCCAAATAGCCTTAACCCTTCCCCAAAATGTTCTTCAGAGAGTCTGAACATTTTTGGGGAAATTTTTGCATTAATCCCAACTTATTCTGCAATAGCAGTTTGTACACTGCTATAGCGGCACAACCATAGCGGAATTGGTTGCTATGGCTGTGCTGACTGACGTTGACTGCCACTATAGAAGAAATTTCTCTGCTATAGCGGTAGTCCCTATAGCATAGTGTCAATTGCTATAGCGGGGGACATGGGGAAGAACCTCGAAAAATCCCCCAAAATGGTCCATTTTACAACGCACTTTAAATCTTGACATTTCAGAATAACCCCTTCACATCAACCTTAATTCTGGGAGTTCTACTTACCCAAATTCATTTCTGAAAAGTTCCCCGAACTCCATAATGTCTTAGCTAATGGAAAAACTATCTCAACATAAGATACATTACCTAATTCTCACCCAGATTGCCCTAAATCATACTTCACTCAGAAACCATCCTAGACTAGCATAGCCTGAAATTTTCAACACCCAAACTCGAAAGTTTTCTAACCTGAAACTTGGCACGAAAGGTTTACCCATAATGACATACCCAGTTGTTATAATATTATACACTCTTTCCCCTTATAGCATCATAAAATTCTTGTAAACATTAGTACAAAAAGAATCCTACAAATTAAATACTCATGGCCATTGGGGCTATCACCTATACAAATACTTTGAAAAGTCAAGAACTCAATTAGATATTACAAAGCATTTGCAAAGATAAGGAAAAATCTAGAAGCAAGACACTAATACCAAACACCTCCATTGATAATTCATTAGATACACCATAGATTTTTAACAAAATAAAAATGAAAACAAAGCATTTGTGATGAGAAAGAAGAAGGCTTAGTAGAGTCTCAGGATAAGGAGCCTAGGCTTTTGGTGAGGCTGGAGCAGCAGAGGAGGCTGGAGGATCCTTCTTAAGTAGTTCATATAGACCCTTGAGGCTAGCAGAGTTGGTGGCTTTTTTATTCTCAAGATCAGCCTTAAGTATGCATTTTCTTCCTTCAGGCCCATATGCTCAAAGCCATAGTTGATATGCAGATGGTCCATTATATCCTAGTGAGAGGCATGAGGTGCTGCAATATCATCATCCTTAGCAGCTAACGCTGCTCTCAAGCACTGTAAAGGTGCATTGCACCCTCTCTGAGAAGCAGTTACATCATCCTGGTTCATAGTGCCAATCACATCGTTGGTTTTATTACATGTTGGTCCGTGAGTGGCCGGGTTGGTATGTTTAAGTGTGTGGTTTGTTGAGTAAACTGGGATTGTATGTTGAACGCCATAGACGCTGTCCTAGGGATCCTTGGGTGGTCCAGGTTGCTACTATTTATGGATTTTTGTACATGTCTTATATGGTGGTTAAGTCAGGTTGATGGCTGAGAGTCTTGTTTATATATACTTGACTTTATTTATACATGTTGTCCTGTTTTACTAAGTTATGGTTGTTTGTTCGTTCATATTTCGTATTTTGCAACTCGCAATTGATCCTACCAGTACACTGTTGCTTTTGTATACTAATACTGCACTTGCTCTTCTTTTGTTGAGTACACGGCATATTCCAATGGTTATTTTGAAACCTTAATTGTGATCCAAACAACTTCTGAATTCAAGGGTGAGCTGCATCTTTTGGGATACCATGAATTCTTCTATTAGTTCTAGTTACTTGTTCATACTTAGACTTTGTTTTGTTTTGGGGTTGCATCCCCGCTTTTTAGATATGTTTAGAGTTTTGGTACACGACTTTTAGATTCTAGGGGGATATTTCTGCAGGGTTTTCTATTATTTATTTTTAGATGTGAATCTCAGATTTTTATTGCAAATTAGTTTTTAGTTGCTTAGTTTCCGGTTAAGTATTGGTTGGTTAATTGGTTCTCCCACTGAGCATTAGTATGGGTGCCACTCGCGGTAGGTTAGGTCATGACACAGACTAACCCCTTTACGTCAGGCTCGATATCAAAAGTTCTACTCACCTGAATTCTCTTTCGAAAAGTCCTATGGACTCCTTAATGCCTTAGCTAATATAATAACAATATAGACTTATCAATTTAACCCAATCCCTCCTTGGATTTCCCTATACCTCAACCTGCTCAGATTTCATCCAAGACTAGCCTAATTTGAAATTTCCAACTTCTAATTTCAGAAAAGTTTTAACCCCACTTCATGCATGATTAGCTCACCCATAACAACAAAAAGGGTCGTTATAATAGATACTAATTTACCCATCATTCATCTATGAATGATCCAACAAGAAAATGAGCTAAGTCAAGAAAGAAGTATTACCTGAATGCTCAAACAAGAGAGGCTACTTGTCCCGTATGTCCTTCTTAGTTTCCCAAGTGGCTTTTTTAATCAACCGATGATTCCATTAAACCTTCACCGACCTAATATCCTTTGTCCTCAACTTTTGGACATCCCAATCAATAATGGAAACTAGCTCCTCCTCATATTTCAGATCCTTATCTACGAAGACCAAATCCCACTTGATGATGTAATCCCCATCCCCATGCTATTTTTTCAACATGGATATATAGAATAATGGATGGACTCCTGACAGACTGGGAGGCAATGCCAATCTGTATGCTACCGGACCCATATCCTCGAGAACCTTAAATAGACTGATGTACCAAGGGCTAAGCTTATCTTTCTTGCCAAACCTCATGACCCCTTTTATATGTGACACCTTCAATGAAACTTGTTCACCAATCTGAAAAGACATGTCCCTTAGCAATAATACCAATGCTCATCTTCAAATCCTTCACATCTTGACCAAGCTACTATAATTATTGTTGATCTATAGACTTTCCAATAGCATAAGTTCTAGCAGGAACTTCAGACTCTCTAGTGTGTCGAGCCTTGTTCATCTTTGTGACTATGTTCAGCATCTCAGATGCAGCTGCATAAGTGTTATCCATGAATTCACCTCCAATGACGATATCAGCTACAACCTTGGTATTTGCATTCAGATCCCTGTAGAAGATCTCAATCAAGGTCTCATTCAGAATCCAGTGGTTCGACACCCGTATTAGATTTTTGTTGATTCTAAGCCATGTCTCATAGAGTGCCTCAGTGTTCAACTGCCTGAAGTTATAGATTTCTTGTAAAAGTTGCAACATCTTTGATGGTGGAAAAAACCTTTCCAAGAAATTATTTTTCAGTTCCCTCCGTGTAGTGATCAAATCGCCAAGAAGCTCGACCAGCCAACGAATTGCTTCTCCTATCAAAGAGAATGGGAATAGCTGCAGTCTAATAGCATCCTGACATACCCCAGGTAACTTGTAAGACTTGCAAATCCCCACAAAGTTCAACAAGTGTAAATTTGCATCATCAGTGGGTTTGCCTGCAAACAATCCCCTCAGGTTCAACAACTGGATCATAATACTTGTGATATCAAACTTTGTCCCAATGGGCAGTGATGGTGGCACTATATCTCCCATCACTCCTACATCATCAGGATCAACATCATCATCATCAACATCATAATGAGGGATATGTCAGGGTAGCTGGTGTTGATGGCCCCTGTTCCCTCTCTGTCTGACCTGATCTTGGTTAAAAGTGTGTTGGGCTGCCTCGTCTCTCACAGCTTGTTGATTCAGTGCAGCCATATGGGCAGCCTCTTGCGTTGCTTTCTCAGCTAAAATATTTTGATGAGCTTGCTCTTAGGCAGCTTGAGCTGCCTCTTCTTCACGTATCCCTTTTTGTTCCTCAGCCAACATCCTGGCTGTGGCCTGCTTTGGTGTCTCAGCAATCTCGTCCTTAATCATATTTCTCAGAGTTTGCTAAAGTTCGAGATCAAATGGAATTAGGGGATTTCCTTGACTTCATGTACTGGGCATGCACAAGCGTGCAACCTAAGAAATAAAACAAAAACAATAGAAATAGTAAATCAAGAAATAAGGACTACCAGTCAAATAAGCATAATTGCTCTAATCCTAAGTCATATTCCCCATAACGGCGCTAAAATTTGATACGCCTAAATTACACCTCCAAAAAAATTATAACATGGTTGCTGTTCAAATATAGATTCTAATCAAGGTTAGGGTCGATTCCATAGGGAATATGGTTAGACCTAGGTCTACTGTGAGTATTTGCGCTCTTAGACATCTTATTTACCCAATGGGGGATTTATTGTAACAAGTAATGTTTGTAAAGAAAAAAGTAGCAAGTAACAAAATATAAGTTTTAATTATTGTTAATCAGTGAGAGAAGTGACTAGGGTAGTGTTCACCATAAGTTTATAATGTAGTAAGGCATTATACCAGCAATCTAGTCTAATGCTCAGCATGCAAGATCGGTAAGTTAAGTTCAACTAAATAGATGGTCACCAAGATAGAAGAATGTCAATCACGCAACTTGGTCAGTCTACTGGTGGTTGCTTTACTAACCCTTACCAGTGATCTAAGATTAGCTATTCTCGGATAAGGTCAAGCTATTAGATGATGATTCATAGCCTCAAATCTCTATTGTATAATCCATTTTTCCATTCACTACCCTTTTGGTCAAGCAAGTAAGAATAAGGCGAGTTCTAACGTTGCACACTATTAAAATTTATCAAAGTGAAGGGAAGAACAATACATGCATGAACACCATTCTAGAATCACTAAGTACTTTGCCTACTTTATTAATTCATCATGGTTCCCATAATCCTAATTGTAGATTTAACTACTCATGTTCATAATAAAATAATTAGATTCAAATGAAGAAATCATAATTATAACTTACAATATGAATATAAGAAATCTGAAATCTTGATTTATTAGGATCATATCAATTACCAAGAATCACTGATCGAATTATCAAAAGTATGTAAGAACAATGTTAACAATATGTTAAGTTGTCCTAAAAAATGAGTAACAGCTAAAATAAACCCTAGAAAAAGTATTTATAGATAAAAAAGACCGAATCCTACAAGAACTGGAAAAGTTGGACGCGACATTTTTGATAGGTAGATCCCAACGACCGTTGTGGTTCCCACGGACCATTGTGGATGGCCATCATAATTTCTTCTCTTTGTGTTATGATTATTGTCTAGTTCCCATGGTCAAAGCTGATGGGTCATCATGGTTGCCATGGTCCATCGGCGTCCATCTTCATCCAAGGTCCTTTAGGTATATAACCTCTGCCTTATTCTAACGATCAGTCTTGACGTCCCGTGGCAAGTCCCACAGCCCATTGCAGTTGAGCATCGGGTACTTTCTCCCTATAATCCTTGACTGGCACAATATCACAGCTAATTCTGATGGCCCGTGGTAAGTCTAACGGCCCATTACACTTGGTTGTTGAGTGCAAATGCCTTGTAATCTTTACTGGTTCATTCCCACAACCACTTCCCACGGGCCATGATGGGTTTCACGGCCTGTGAGGCTTTGGTTTTATGCCAGAAGAAGCAAAACTCTTGTCTTTTTGTTTTCCAAATTCTTTTCCTTGCACAAGTAGAAAATGGGCATCATATCTGACAAAACACACTTAAGAACTCCCAAAATCCTTAGTTTTAAGCGTCAAAAGTGTCGTGAAATCTTGGCACATGACAATGCCTCTTGGACACTAGGTGGGACAGGTAAGCATTTTAGGAAACGTTAGATTTATCCTTTTCTTTAGTGCGCTCTAGGTTAATATTAACCTTAACAATCAACCTAGATGGATAGCTGGAGATGATAGTCTATGCTTGCTGATTAATATGATCAATCCTTAATTGGGCTGCGAAATATTAATTTATGTTGCATGGGGTGATCCTTTAGGTTAAAAACCTCCTCCCCACAACTTGTTTTCCTCCTATGTAGGGAGTGATCTACATAATACACTTATAGCTCAATAGCCATTGCACTTTGACTAAGAAGTTTTTTTAGATTTCGCACGAGGTTGAGCGATTACTCCCCAACATACAGGCTTTACAGTTTTACTTTGTTAAACTTGTTATATTATTTTTGCCTGGGGTAGTATTAATTAAATCATCTAGTAACTAGGTCATCTTTTCCTATATTATTGTGTCACTTCTGTCTTCTCACTTATCTAATTCTTTTACCTATTTATTTATGAAATTTGCATGCTCAATTATTTTCACCTAGACGTTTATTAATAGTTGAGCTGGTATTTAATTTAAATAATCTCTCTTAAAATAAAGATATATTTGCATGGATGTGTTTATTTTAATTCTATTGATCCTTCGTTTATCACTTAATTCCACGTAATATTGAATCTGACAGGGAGTCACATTTGTGGACCTCGAAAGGTGCTTAACAACTTCTTTTTGAGGTAACTTGAACCCTTACCCAATCTATGGTGACATAGACTAAAAATAGAATTAATTGTAGTTAGTTAGAATGGTACCCTAACACGCCTTAATTCGCAGGGGACGACTCTTCACTCTTTTATCCTAAAAAGAGTTATCACGTCGAATCTCGCTTTTCGCAAAAAAAATAAGGCACGACAACATGACTGTTGACACTCAATTTTTACCTTCCTATACCTCGCTCAGGCTGTTATTTTACTAATAATTATTATTTTGAATATGATTTTCTTAACGTATTACTATTATTTACTAAATAATTCATGTGTTTTGTCATTATTCGAACGCTTTCTAAATTTTTATTCTTAATCTATAAAAATATAATTAATTTTTAATTATTGCTATTTTATCGTGAATTGCATCTAAAATTATGTGACATTGATTTTACGCATAAAATATATACATAACTTGGCTACAATTGATTTTATAATAATTAATATTATTGATATTATTATTGTATTATTATTTTATTATTATTGATGCTTATTATTCTCATTATCATTATTATTACTTTCGTTATTATTATAATTGTTATTATTTTAGTTATACTTATTATTTACTGTCATTTTAATTATTGTTATTGTTATTGTCATTATTATTATGTATTTTTTATTATTATTACTATTATTTATTATTCTCTTTATTATCATTATTATTATCATTTTCTTTGTTAGGGCAATTACTATTATTATTTCTTTTGTTATAATTTTACTATTTGTATTTTAATTACTATTATCGTTATTGTTATTTGAATTTTATCGTTATTATAGCTATTATCTTAATTATTACAGTTACTAATATTATTTATGTGCTAAATTATATGTGAATAGCCCAAATTATAATTTTTCTCTCAATTTATATAAATTCTACCCATTTTCTATCCAATTCATTTCAATTCAAGCCTAAATTTGAACCAATTTGGTCTAATCTTGAATGCGCAATCTCAATTCCAATTTAACCCATCCGGATATCTATCTGACTCACTCCAAACCCAACCCGCATTTAGATCAAATCTAAGTCGTTGATCTAATATGATCAACGACCAAGATTTAATCTCTCTATTCTTTTGTCACGACTTAAATCACCGCGAGTGACACCCACACTAAACCCCTAGTGGGAGAACCAAATACCCAAGCCAACACTTAAATAACTAAGCAGCTAAAAACTAGTTTGCATTAATTAACACCGAGAATCATAACTAAAATAGTTAACATAAAACTTGCAGAAATAATCCTCCTAGAATCTGAAAGTCGTGTACCAAAACATCTAACATAGTCTAGAATACAGGGATGCAACCCCAAACAAAAAGTGTCTGAGTCCAAACAATGGACTAGAAAGAGTAGATGAATCCATGGTAGCCCAGAAGAAGCGACTCACCCTTAGATTCAGAAAACTCCCGTGCCACAATTGAGGCCGCGCAGCAGCCGTCGGAATATGCATTGTACTCAACAAAAGAAGAGCAAGTATAGTATCAGTACATCAAAACAACAGTGTACTGGTGGGATCATCGGTCAACTCCAAATGTACGAAATATGAACACATAACTATAACTTAGTAAAATAGTACAAAACATGTATAACCCAAGTCAGTGAATATAAACAAGACTCTCAGTCATCCACCTGACTTAACAACCACATGAGACATGTCCAAAATCACAACAACCACATGAGACATGTCCAAAATCACAACAACCACAATATATGTGATTCACCACACTTTTTAAGTAACCTGGACCACCCAATAATACTTAAGACATCATCTACAGTATTTAACATGCAATTTTGGTCTACACAAGAACCAACCCAACATTTAAACACAATCACCCGGCCACTCGTGGACCAACATGCAATAATAACATCACAAGAAATAAACCCAGTTGCTCAAGGAACCAACACGCAAAGGCACAACCAAGCATATACCAGGCATTGTACCCGAGTTGACCATTATAGAACCTGTACCAAGCATGGTACCCGAGCCAACCAACAAACTGTACCAGGCATGGTACCTAAGCCAACCGAAAGTCACATACATCACAACAATAATGAAAACAACCCATACTTGTAAAACCAACAAGTATTTAAGACAAATTTATTGCATGAGATTGACAACTGGCTATCATTAACATTCTTTACCTTATTCCCTAAAACACGTAATATACAGGCAATACTAATGTAATAGTTAACATGCACACATAACGTAATTGGGAAATAATTTAACTATCACCTACTTTGAATCAAGCCTGAATGCTCTACCAAACAAGAGCTTTCTCATTTCTTGAAGTTCTAGCTTGATCTTGGTCTAAAAACAATGACATAACACAAAATCAACCCCAAATGGTATCTCATGGACTCCAGGTAAACTGGGCAGCAATGCTAACCAGTAAGCTATCGGCCCTACATTTTTTAGAACCTCAAATGGACTGATATATCGGGCGCTAAGCTTACCCCTATTGCCAAACCTCATTACTCCTTTCATCAGTGACACTTTCAACTTGTTCACTAACCTGAAATGCCATGTCCCTTACATTGCAATATGCATACTTCTTTTTCCTACTCTGGGCTGCCAATAACTTAGTTTGGATACCTCTCACTTTATCCTGAGATTCCTTTACCAAGTCCACGCCTAAAGACTTCACATTAGAGGAAAACACTGATGATATTGTCAAAGCTACAGAATTTATGGAAAGTAAAGAAAGTCTTAGTTGGTTCAACTGTAAAAAAGAAGAATAAATAGTGCACTTGGTTAAAGATTCAGTATTTACCTTGAAAACTAGGGTTCAATCCCCACTATATACATTCTTTTCTTCTAAAAAATTGGGTTGCTGACTCTCAAAACCCTTTTTTAGAATTCAAGGAGAAGATCAAGAAGGTTAAAACTGCCTTATCTAAGTGGAGTAGAGAGACTTATGGCAATATTTTTAAGCAACTTATTATTAGAGAGGACATAGTCAGAATAAAGATAGACCTTGGTTGATTAGGGGAGATTTCAATATAGTTCTTAATGAAGAAGAAAAGAGAATGTGTAAAGTCAACTTCTCTCCTAAATATGATCCTTTAACACTAAATTTCCCATGTTCCCGGCGGCTGGAGAACAGTCACCACCCATTCTCTCAACTATTGAATTCCCACCACTACCTTCCATCCCAACAACAAATGTTATAGACCCTAATTTTCCTAGTGAGAAATCCTATGCCAACATCATTATTCCTAATGTCTAAGGAGAAGACAAGATCCCTCACAAGGAAGTTACTATGATCGGAGATACACCTCACATATTATGGACTGAAGAAGAGGTGGACACAATGAATAAACTTGAGAATCTTCAATTTGCAGTGATAGGCAAGTTTACGTATAAATTGTCTGATTTGGAGGAACTAAGGAGAATAATTCCTCCGCAATGTGGAGTGAAAAGTGGATGTCAGATCAGTTTATTTTGCAATCAACATATCCTCATTCGGTTGAATCTAGAAGAAGTCTTCATTAATCTAATCTCTAAAGGAGATTTCTATATTACGTACAAAGATGGGTATTCCTACCTAATGCGCACACTAATATATGATACTCGATTCAAGATCAATGAAGAGAAGACCAAAACCATGGCTTGGATCTTATTTCCTAATTTACTACCCACTTTTTTATAAAAGAGTGCCTTTTCTCTTTAGCTTCTGCTGTGGGAAGTCCACTGCAACTTGATCTAAACACTATCAATAGAACTAGACTAAGATGTGCAAGAGTAAAAGTTTTGGTTGACTTAAAACATGACTTCCCTAAGCATGTCCAGATGGACATTAAGAATAAGATCACTGGAGAGATAAGGTCAGACATCATTAACATAAGATATGACTATGTCCCTATATATTGTGCAGACTGCAAAATGCTAGGACATGAAAAGGGAGAATGTAGGGTTCAAAATCAGTAGAAGAACAAAGAAGAAGAAATAGTAAGGGTAGATTAAAGACTCAACACCCACGTACCTATAGTTCATAGGATTCAAAAGGGTAAGCAAGGATACTATCTAGTGGTAAGATAGAAGGTGATCCAGGGAACTGGAGACAAGGAAATCCATAAAACAGTAGGCGTAGAGAGGATCCTATGGGAGATAATAGATTCAAGGCCTTAAACAATAAGCTGAGTAATGGTGACTTCAATAAGGATGTAGCTAGTAACAATGCAGCAATACACATAATAATGTCCAAAATTCTGGGTAGAGGGATGAAAAAACTATTGAAAAAATTGATACAGGCAAAGAGGCAGAACATATTTCATCTAAATATGGATTTCTAAATCCTTTGGTAAAGTCCTCAAGGTCGGATCTTCATCTACATCAACTTATAACGTTGATATATCAAACAAACCTATGCCTCTTATTGATGTCCCTGGTACAAGAGAAGATCAGATCAGTAAAGATATACACGCCGATGACAACACTGATGATATTGTCAAAGCTATAGAATTTATGGAAAGTAATGATAAGGAGAAATCATGCCAAGATACTACTCATTATATAGGAGAAAATACCAATCAACGGCTCGTGGTCTATAAATTATCTGAAGAGTTTATTTCTCTTCCAGAAGATAAAATTATGCCAAGCAACATGGATGACAATGGTACAGGGGAGCAACTTAATCTAGCAGTGATAGAAGTTCACATAGAAGAGGTTGAGGTATTAGCAGTCAGAATAGAATTCCCCAATAGAGTTTTACATGATATTATCTCACATAATATAGGAGAAGAGGAGCCTCTCCGTATCCAGGGGAATGAACAAGCAAAAGCAACTAAATATACAGAAGAAAAAGATGAGCTACTGGACCAAGTGTTTAAAGAAGGGGATTTATCTCCTAGTATGTTGAAAGCTGCTAGAAAAGGCAAAAAATAGGGCAATGAAGATAGTACACAACCCATCAGAGTTTAGCCCAAGAGGAACAAAGCATATAACAGGGAAAGATGAAGTCTTTTATTAGGAACATCAGGTCAGTGAAAACACAACAAGCTTTTCAAAGAGTTCAGATGCTGCACAAGTTTCACAAGTTCACTTTTATTGCACTACTAGAACCATTGCAATATGTTAGACACATCAACAAATACAGGAGGAGATTAAATATGCCTTTTGCTAACTCTAATTGCAATGGAAAGATCTAGATCCTTACAAACTATGATACTGAGTTCACTGTTATTAAATATACAAAACAACAACTTACTTTGAAGCTGACTCAGCAAGATCAGCTTCAAAGTTTCTACGTTACCATAGTCTATGAAAAGTGTGATGCAGGGCAGAGACTAAGTTTATGGGAAGACATCTATCAGATTGCAAGCACCATGGACAGACCTTGGTTGATTGGGGAAAATTTCAATATAGTTCTTAATGAAGAAGAAAAGATAGGAGGCCTTCCAGTTATTAATGAGGATCATAAAGATTTTGATTGTTGTATTGCAGTTTGTGATCTTTTAGAGGTACAATTCAAAGGTAGTCCTTTCACCTGGTGGAATGGAAGAGCAGACGAGGAATGTATATTTGAAAGATTAGATAGAGTACTTTTTAATCAGGAAATGCTCTCCTGGTTTAATCACTCTAAAGTGGAACACCACCCTAGAACTGGCTCAAACTATGCTCTTATGTTACTTACTTGTGAAGTAAATATTACTAGACATTGGAAACCTTTTAGGTTTCTCAAATTCTTGACTGAACATGCTGAATTCTTGGAGGTTGTTAGACAAAATTGGGTTGCTGACTCTAAAACCCTTTTTTAGAATTCAAGGAAAAGATCAACAAGGTTAAAACTGCCTTATCTAAGTGGAGTAGAGAGACTTATGGCGATATTTTTAAGCAACTGATTATTGGAGAGGACATAGTCAGAATAAAAGAAAGTTGTTTGAAGATGCTCCTTCACACCAGAATAGGGCAGTAATGCAGAAAGCACAGGCTGAATTCAAGAAATATCTTCATTATAAAGAGATTTTTTAGCAACAAAAAGCAGGTTATGATTGGTTTGTAGATGGAGATAGGAATACTAGATTCTTTCATAATATTGTTAAGGGGATAAATAAAAGGCTTCATGTACAGAGAATCCAAAACAATCAAGGTAGTTGGATTAAAGATGAACAAGATATAGCTACTGAAGCTGTTGAATTTTACCACAACCAATTCACACAAGAGAGAGATGCATCTAATTTCTCATTACTTCAGCATATCCCTAAAATCATCAGTCTAGAAGAGAATGATGATCTTTGCAGAGTTTCTGAACTAGAGGAGGTTAAGAGGGAAGTTTTTAACATGAATAAGGATAGTGCTAGTGGCCCTGGTGGTTTAACAGGGAGATTTTACTAGACTTGTCGGGAAATTATTGGTGGTGACATTCTTAGAATGACTAAGGATTTTTTTGCTGGTAATTCTTTGCCAAAATCCATCACTCATAGAAACTTGGCTCTCATACCAAAGAAAGAGAATATTCATTCCTTTTATGATATGAGGCCTATTAGTTTGAGTAACTTTGTTAATAAAATTCTATCCAGAATAGTCCATGACAAGTTGGAATCCATACTTCCAAAATTGATCTCTGGAAATCAATCAGGCTTTGTAAAAGGCAGGAATATTATTGAGAATGTTCTACTTACTCAAGAAATTATTAATGATATTAGGAAGAGAGGTAAACCAGCCAATGTGGTAATCAAGTTGGATATGTCCAAGGCATAAGACAGAGTTTCCTGGTTCTACTTGATGAAGATTCTTAGAAAAATGGGTTTCTCAAATGACTTTGTGGATATTATGTGGAGATTGGTATCTAACAACTAGTATTGTGTACTGGTTAATGGCCAACCTCATGGTTTCTTTCACTCCACTAGAGGTGTAAAGCAAAGAGACCTACTATCCCCTGCTTTATTTATTCTCTCAACTGAAGTTATGTCTAGGGCCCTAAACTCTTTATTTGAGGATGAGCAATTTACTGGCTATGGTTTACCTAAAAGGAGCACAAATATTAATTATCTTGCTTATGCAAATGATACTATAATATTTGCTTCTACTTATGAGTACTCTTTAAAGAAAATAATGACCACCTTGCAGGAGTATGAAAGCCAATCAGGGTAGAAGATTAACAGGGAAAAGAGTGCCTTCTACTTATATCAAAATGAAGGATCTTCCGTGAATCAGTTGGTAGAGGAGTGCACTGGCTTTCCAAAAGGTCGATTACCTATGAAATATCTAGGTTACCCTATCACTCACACCAAAAAAAGGAAAGAACACTATTATGCTCTTATTAAAAAGGTAAAGACAAGCTTCAAGCTTGGAAAGGCAACATGATTTTGTATGGAGGTAAAGAGGTTTTGATTAGCAGTGTTCTTCAGAGCATACCTATTCACATACTTTTTGTTGTAGTTCCACCAAAATGTGTGACTAAAGAGTTACATAGAATATTTACAAGATTTTATTAGAGCAACAAGACTACAGGTAAGAGTAAGCACTGGGCTACTTGGGATGCTATTTGTCTCCCAAAAAAGAAAGGAGCGTTGGGATTCAAATCTTTATTTGATGTCTCTCAAGCTATGCATGCCAAATTATGATGGAGATTCAGGACTCAGAGGTCCATGTGGTCCAACTTTCTTTGGAACAAGTATTGCAAGAAGCAAATCCCAACTATTGTGCAGTGGAAAAGAGGTTCTCAGATATGGAAGCACATGCTAGGCAATAGGTCAATGGTAGAACAACAACTATGGTAGGAACCTAGAAAAGTCACTTCATGCACCTAGTATGATAACTGGACTAATCTTGGCCCTCTTTTCCTTCATCAGATAGAAACTCAAAGTTGTCATCCCTTGACAGATATTGATACTTTCTTTGGTGAAGAGGGTTGGGACTGCAGTTTGATGCAAGACATGCTACCCACTACCATTGTTGGGCATGTGAAGCAGAATATGGACCATGATAAATTAACAACCAAGAGGAAAAATCTTGGTGGATGAAAACTAGTACTGGTAAGTTCTCTGTCAAAAGTGCTTGGGAAATGATAAGAATCAAGGCTAATCCTGAAGACCATTTCAGTCATATATGGGTAAAAGGCCTTCTTTTCAAAATTGCTTTCTTTGGGTGGATAGTTTGGACTACAAAAGTAATTGTGGCAGCAATCATGGGTACATGGAACCCAAACAAATCTTAATTATGTACTTGTTGCACAAATCCTACAAGAGAGACAATTGAGCACCTATTTCTTAAAGGTGAGGTAGCCACTGAGACTTGAAGATATTACACTAGAGCAGTAGACATCACAGGCCCTATGGTACAGGTAAAGCAAACTATGAAGAAGTGGTGGGATACTCAAGGAAATCAAAGGCAAAAAGAAGTTTTCCAGGCCATGCCTAATATCATTCTGTGGATTCTATGGAAGAGAAGAAACACAATTTATCATGGAGGCTCTTATTCTAGAAGGAAAATAATTTGGGAGATCAATTCTCTCATCCAAAAGTTTTTTACACTCAGGTTCAAGTATATGCTAAAGGAACCCCAAACTTGGCCACATATAGTTACTCTTCTTGATAACTACAGACCAAGTTTGACTTGCAAAGTTGTAAGATGGTCCCCACCCCCTCCAGGTTGGCTAAAGTGTAATACAGATGGGGCCTCCATGGGTAACCCTGGCCCTAGCTCAGCTGCTTTCTGTGTTAGAGATCATAATAGTGACCAATTTGGTGCTAAAGGAGTTTTATTGAGTGAGTTTACCAATTTAGTAGTTGAAGCAGCTACTATTAGAGAGGGTCTGCAATTCCATCTAGATAATCATCTGTAACATATCATTGTTGAAATAGACTCTTTATCTATGGTTAACATCCTAAAAGGTGAATGGGAACCACCTTGGAGTGTGGCAATGGAGGTCAACTCCATTAATAGGATCCAGAATATGCTATCAGTAAGAGTACAACACTCCTTAAGAGAGGGAAATACTCTTGCTGATTTTTTTCCTAACCTAGTTTTTGTTTTTGCAGGTACATATGAATTCAATTCATTCTAGGACATCGCAACTTCAGGCAAAAAGATTCTAAATCTAGACAAGTATGGAAAACCACACATGAGGATTAGGCAAACAAATAACACACAAGTGCATATGGGGGCATATCAAATTACAACAAAATTATAGGGCTCAAATAGGAAAGGAACCTAAGAAGGAAAGCTATTGATTCAATACTAAATAACAATCTACAGTCTAAAGTTATTTCACTTGACTTACAACCTACGCACCTGGTGAGAGCTTGAGGTGTCCAAAGTAGGAAGTAGTCGGGACTTAGATTTTCTAGCATTGTTCTCAATATATTCTTCTTCAAAGAGTTCCCCACAAAATGAAGGCACATTCAATAGTTGTTCCCTCAATTTCAAGGTCAATGAGAAAACAAAGTCAGATCCATATTTTATTAGTTCTAGTTTTTAGGTGGTGGTATCGATTACCTTGCAGGATTCAACATACCAAAAACTAGATGGGAGAATTAGGATCCAACTCTAAAGGCTTAAACCAACCTAGAAACTTTCCCAACTCTAATAAACTGACAACTAGCAGGTTGAGTGATAAAGAAGATATAACGAGCTACAATATAGCATGAAAGAGGAGGATTCACAACCACAAGGTCAAATGTAAATACATACCACTTGAGGCTTTCTCAGCACAACCAGCTCAGTTCATCAGAGCACAAAAAATCTTGAAGAGACTCGAATAAGAGCTTTATGTAGATGAGATCTCCGTTTGATCTTCTAGATTCAACTCCATCTTGGAGATCGAGCAGAGAAACATAGTAATGATATAGGTGTTTCATTTGATGTTTGATGATGGCAGTTGTTTTAGATGCGATCGGGGTCACAATGAAGAAGAAAAAGATGCTTCTAAAGCATCGGTTCACTTTCCTCTTTCCACTTTTGGATTTTTCATTTCTTTGTCTTTATTTCTTTCCCTTTTTGGCTTTGCTTTTTCTTTTGGGATGGGTAAGCTTATTGGCTGCCTGACTTTGAACATTCTTTGCTATTTTTGTTAATAAAAGCTAGCCCAATTAGGTCCTTTGATTAAACAAATAAAGGCTTCACATCACCTGCCTTAAATCACCCTATGGGCGATCTATATACTATCCCATAAAGTGCCTCAAACAGTGACATGTCAATACTGGAGTGATAACTATTATTGTATAAAAATTCACACAATGATAAGAACTGATCTCAATGGCCCTCGAAGTCAATCACACATACTCTCAACATGTCCTCCAGCACCTGAATTATCCTCTCCGACTAACTATCCGTCTAAGAATGAAAAGTTGTGCTAAAAGTAAGTTGTGTGCCCAACTCTTTGTGTAACTTTCCCCAGAACTTAGAATTAAACTATGTACCTATGTCTGAAATGATAGAAAGAGGCACCCTGTGCAACCTCACTATCTCCTTGATGTAGATCTTGGCCAACTACTGGAGTTATAATCCACTCGGATCGTAATGAAGTGGGCTGAATTTGCCAGCCTGTCCATGATGACCCAAATTGAATCATATTTTCCCAAGGTCTTGGGAAGACCCACCACTAAGTCCATGGCTATCCTTTTCCACTTCCACTCAGGAATGGGCATCTTTTGAAGAAATCCTACTGGCCTTTGATGCACATCTTTCACCTACTGATAATTTTGACACTTGTACATATATTCAGCTATGTCCCTCTTCATCCCAGGACACCAATAAAGTTTTCTCAAGTCCGGGTATATTTTGGTTAAGCCCAGATGAATCGAGTATCGCAAACCATGATCTTATGCCAAAACATTATGAACCAAGTCATCAACCTGAGGGATGCAAATTCTCTCTTTAAAACATAACATGCCACATGCATCAAGCATGGCATCCGGGCCTCCCTAGCCACCACTTTATTCTGGAGCTTTTTAAATTGCACATCCTTAAACTATTTGGCCTTGATTTCCTCCAGAAATATGGGCTTAACCTCGATATTGTCCAACACTCCACCTTTTTTCTGAAATACCCAACTGCATGAACTTGGATGATAGAGTTTGAATCCAAGGGTCGCTTAGACACCCCAAACAAGTCAAACTGCCCATGATGACCATTTTTTGGCTCAATGCGTCTGCCACCACATTTGCTTTACTCGGATGATATTGGATGTCATGTCATAATCTTTCAACAACTCTATCCACCTCCTTTATCTCAAATTCAAATCCTTTTATGTAAACACATGTTGTAGGCTGCGATAGTCTGTGAACACTTCACATGTGACACCATAGAGATAATGTCGCCAGATGTTAAATGAAAATACCACCGCTGCCAGTTCTAAATCATGGGTTGGGTAGTTCTTCTCGTGAGGCTTTAATTGGCTCAAAGCATAAGCTACAACATTCATGTCCTGCATTAATACAACACCCAAACCCGAATGTAAAGCATCACAAAACATAATGAAATCCTTACCTTCGATCGGCAATGATAGGATATGAGTTGTAGTTAAGAGTGTCTTGAGCTTTTGGAAGCTCTCCTCACCTTTGTCAAACCAAACAAATGGTACCTCCTTCTGAGTTAAACTTTTCAAGTGGGTAGAAATGGAAGCAAAGTTCTTCACAAACCTACAATAATAGCTATCAAGACCCACAAAACTCCTAACCTTAGTCACATAGCTAGGCCGGACCCAACTCTTAACTGCCTCAATCTTTTGGGAATCCACCATCACCCCTTTTTCTGAGACCACGTGCCCTAAGAAAGCAACTGAAGGCAACCAAAATTTGCACTTTGAAAACTTAGCATACAATTTTTGTCTCCTCAAAATCCCCAGAACAATCACAAAGGAATAAAAAAAGACTTGAAAACACTATTCATCAAACTCATAAAAGTCATCGGTGCATTGGTCAACCCACATGACATTACCAGGAACTCATAATGCCCATATCGAGTCTTGAAATACATTTTAGGTATATCCTTAGGCCTAATTTCAAATGATGATACCCTGACCTCAAGGCAATTTTTGAAAACACTGAAGCACCCTGCAACTGGTCAAAAAAGTCATCTTTGCGGGGTAATGGATACTCATTTCGGATGGTAACCTTGTTCAATTTCATGTAGTCTATACACATCATACTACCAACCTTCTTTTTCACAAACAAGATTGGAGCACCCCAAGATGAAGCACTATGATGAATAAATCCCTTATTTAGAAGTTCCTGAAGCAGAAGTTTTTAGTTCCCTCAACTCTGCCGGAGCTATACGATAGGGAGGAAAAGATATTGGGCAAGTACCCGTCTCCAAATTTATACAGAAGTCAATATCCATGTCTGGAGGCATACTAGGCAGATCTGTAGGAAATACCTCCTGAAATTCCAAAACCACTAGGACTGACTCAATAGAAGGGAACTCTGCATTAACATCCCGAAGATGATCTAAGAAGGCTGAACAACCCTTCTCCACTAGCTTTCTAGCCCAAATAAAGGATATGATCTTCACCGGCTTAGGCTTGTACACATCTTCTCACTCTAGACTATCCCTACTCGGAATCTCTAGAGTTACTGTCTTAAAATTACAGTTTAACACAAGATGATAAGGAGAAAACCAAGTCATACCCAAGATCATATCTAAGTCCAGCATATCCAAAATAACCAAATCTACCCAAGTCTGAAAAGCCACAAGCACCACAGAGTATGTACAATACACATGGGTCACTACCACAGACTCCTCAACTGGGATAGAAACATGAATGGGAGAATCAAAAATATCACAAATCAAGTCCAGACCCAAGGCAAATTTAACATATACATATGAATATGTGGAACCCGGATGAAATAAAATAGAAGCCATTTGGTCACAAATAAGAATTATAGCTGTTATCACAGCCTCAGATGCCTCGACCTTAGACTTGCTCAGAAAGGCATAACAATTGTCCCTATCATCAATTCGGGCAACCTCTTGCTTTCTCGTGTTACCATAACCTTTGTTTCCACGGCCTCCCTAATTATTATCTCTCCCACTGTGTGGGCATCCTCTGCCATTGCCATCTTTACCTACTGGAACTACAGCCTGAGTCTGCTGCTGCTTCTGATTACCTACCTATCTGAGAGGGCATTCCCTCTTAAAATGACCTATATCACCACAATGAAAGAATCCTCGATCAAGATAGGGCCTGCTGGTGGAAGAATAAGTAGCTCCCTGACCTCCAAGAGCCGGAGACTGCTGAATGGCCCCCTGTAGAAGCTGGAAAGGCTGACTGAATAGGATGAGCCAAATGAATTTGCTGACTGGGACCTTTAGAGTAAGAACCACTGAAGTTACCCATATTCTTGGACTTCTAAGCTAATACCTTAGCCTACCCAACCTGCCTGACCCCCTCAAGTTTCTTTACATAACCACTCACCTCATTAGAATTCTTCCCTAAAAAAGTCATGTGAACAAATAGAACCTGCAACTCAATATTCAGACCCTTAACATACAGACAAATCCTCTCCTCCTCAGTGCCTAATAGTTGGGTAGCATAGCGAGACAAGGCATGAAACTTAGCCTCATAAGGTGCAGCAAACATGCTGCCCTATTCAAGGTCTAGAAACTCGTCCTTCTTGCGATCCTTGATAGTACGAAGAATATATTTTTCCAAAAATAGGGCAGAAAATTGAGCCTAAGTCATCAGAGGCACAGGTAATGGTCGACACTCTACATGAGCCCTCCAGCACTGGGTGGCATCACTCTGCAGCTGAAAAGTTACACTCCACCCCATGCTATTGTACAATACCCAACTTATGCAATCTCTCACAACAATCTAGAATAAACTCATAAGTATCCTCATTCTCTGTACCATGAAATGATGGAGGTTTCAGTTTTAAGAACTTGGTCAACAACTCAAGCTCGGTCATGGTCATGATAGGGCCTAGTACCGAATGGAAGAATATATTTGTACTCGAAGCTTCATCCATCCTAGGGGCTATGGAAACAACGGGATAGACACCCGGAACCTGAGTAGCTGGCATAGTGGGAGTGGCTCCAGTACCCGCCAACCCACTCAGGAATGCCAGCACCTGTTGAATAACCTCAGACGACACAGGGGGAAGACCTGCACCTCCAACCAGTGCTTCCACCTCTAGTTTTATTCCATCCTCGTGTACTACCTCAACCTCCTCCTCAACATAATACTGGGGTAGGGGAAGGGTCGTCGGCCTTGGATCAGCCACAGCCTGAGCTCTACCCCTGGTGGGTGTTGCTCTCCCTCTGCCCCTATCCCTGCCTCTTCCTCGCTCTTGAGCCGCCGATTCTGCAGCTGGAGCTGCTGCCTTGATTTGTTTCGTATGGTATTAGCCATCTGCGAATAGAAGAATGAAGGAAGTCAGATACCAATTTAGATCTCTAGATACCAATTGGAATCAAGATATAGCACGAAGGAAGAAAGAAGAGAGAGTTTTCTAAAGTCTTGTAGCCTCTCAAAAGAAAAGTACATAAGTCTCCATATCATTTTGCAAGACTCTACTAGACCCATTTTGGTACGATAAGATCAACAAACCTAGGGCTCTGATACCGTCTTTGTCATGACCTAAACCATCGCGAGTGGCACCCACACTAAACCCTAGATAGGAGAACTAAATACCCAAGCCAACACTTAAACAACTAAGCAGCTAAAAACAAATTTGTGTTAATTAACGCCGAGATTCATAACTAAAATAGTTAACATAAAACTTGCGGAAAATCCCCCTAGAATCTGAAATTCATGTACCAAAACATCTAACATAGTCTAGAATACGAGGATGCAACCCCAAATAAAAGAAGTTTGAGTACGAACAATGGACTAGAAGGGGTAGATGAATATGTGGTAGCTTGCAAGAAGTAGCTCACCCTTAGAGTCAGGAAATATATGTTTCACAATTGAGGTTGCACAACAGCCATTGGAATATGCCCTGTACTCAATGAAAGAAGAGCAAGTGCAGTATCAGTACATAAATATAACAATGTACTGGTTGGATCATCGGTCAGCTCCAAATATACGAAATATGAATACATAACTAGAACTTAGTAAAATAGTACAAAACATGTATAACCCAAGTCAGTGAATATAAACAAGACTCTTAGTCATCTACCTGACTTAACCACCATATGAGACATGTCCAAAATCACAACAACCACAATATATGTGATTCCCCTCACTTTTCAAGTAACTCGGACCACCCAAGGATCCCTGAGACATCATGTACAATGTTTAACATTCAATCCCGGTCTAAACAAGAACAAACTCAGCATTTAAACACAACCACTTGGCAACTCAGGGACTAATATGCAATTATTACATCACAAGAAATAAACTCGGTTTGCTTATAGAACCAACACACAAAGGCACAATAAAACATGTACGATGAATGGTACCCGAGCCAACCATTATAGAACATGTACCAGGCTTGGTACCCAAGCTAACCGATAGATATCTCATACCAAGTGTGGTACCCAATCCAACCAATAAATTATACCAGGCGTGGTATCAATCCAACCAATAAATTATACCAGGCGTGGTACCCGAGCTAACCGAAATTCATAGATATCACAATGATTACAACCACAATGAAAACAACCCGCACCAACAGGTATTTAAGACAAGTTCATTACATGAGATTGACAATCGGATATCATTAACATTCTTTATCTTATTCCTAAAACACGTAATGTACAGGCAATACTAATATAATAGTTAACATGCACACATAATATAATTGGGAAACAACTCAACCATCACCTACCTCGAATCAAGCCCGAATGCGCTACTAGACTGGAGCTTTCCCGTTTCTTGAAGTTCTAGCTTGATCTTGTTCTAAAAACAATAACATAACACAAAATCAACCCCAAATGGCCTAAATATTCTAGTATTACATTATAATCCCAAACTCCAGGCCAAACACATGATCATTCCACCCAACCTAGGGCCTTTCCACCAATAATTCACCGAGAACTACCAATTTAAATGGTTACACTAGCGAATTACGATAATATAATCATGAATAAACAATTTATAAACAAAACCCAAGGTTTCTACACTCAGCATTCCTTGTTACACTAGATTTTCTATCTTAGGTCAATACAAACCCTCCTCAAGCCCGTAACTATAAATTCTAAGGTATAGAAATTAAAGTACTAGATTAGGAGAATAACTTACTTAACTTTACGAAGAATCTTGGTGGAAAACAGATGGAAATTCACCCAAATCACCTCTGCCCTTCCCCAAAATATTCTTGAGAAATAATAAATATTTTTGGAGAAGTTTCCACATTTATGGTGACTTATCCCACTATAGTGGCCCAATCTCTCTATAGTGGCACTGCCGTAGTGGAAGCCATCCGTTATAGCGGGGTTGAATGCCTTTGGCTCCCGCTATAGCGAGAATTTCTCCGCTATAGTGGTCATCACTATAGCAACGTTCTCTATAGTGGATGACATAGGACAGAACCTCGAGAATCCTTCCATCTTTGCCCATTTTGCAACACACCTTCAAACCTTGACGTTCTAGACCAACCCCTTCACATCAAGTTCGATATCGGGAGTTCTACTCACTTGAATTTATTTCAAAAAAGTCTGATGGACTCTTTAACGTCTTAGCTAATAGGAAAGCTATATCAAACTTAGAAATTTTACCCAATCCTTTCCCAGATTGCCCTAGATTTCACCTTGCTCTGATTTTATCCAAGACTGGCCTAGCCTAAGATTTTCAACTCTCTAACCCAGAAGTCTTCTAACCCATTTTCTCGCATGAATAGCTCACCCACAATAATTGAAAGGGTCATTACATCTTTCCTTTTTAATTATACCCTCACCCCAAAGACCCCAACCCTAATTTATTTCCCCTTTTTCCCCAACTACCGCCTCAAACCCCTTCCCCCTCTAAAGCTCTGTTCTCTCTCTTCCCTACCTCTAGCAAATAGGGGTCACTATAACGCTGACTCTGGAAAGTACCCAACCACCATTACCACCTCTCTCCTCTCTATGTCCCTTTACCTCTCTTCTATCTCCCTTCTCTCAACCTCTCACACCAAATCAGCAACTAACAACCACCCTCACCTATAACAAACCACACAAACAGCCACCCTATTTCCAGTGAAGACCACTTTGGATGCTTCCACTACTCTGACAAAACCCCGCTATCCCTCTCCTCCTTCTCCAATGAAGATCCGCCTTAAACCACCACCCTTCTCCTCTCTCACCATCTCTATTCAGACCATCACCAATGAAACCCTCTTTTCTGTTTCTCTGAGAAAAGCCCAAAACTCTGAGGGCCTCGTCTTTTATGAAAATATCAAATGATATCGATGAATAGACTAACACGCCTCGACATTAATTTTCACGGTTAAGTGTTTTTTGCTTGAAAAGTTATTAAAGCCAGAAGCCTCACTTTGGTTTCTATTAAAGCTAGATATTCTGAATTCACTATTGGTTTGGTCTCTTTCGCGATTCTGCTGCTCCGTATCTTGCTCATGTTTTATGATGTCGATATAAAATTAGTGTAGGTTTACGAATTTGTGTTTGAATCTTATGATTTTGTGCTTAATGTATGTGAAAATCCCAATTTAGCATTTTTTAACCCTAAGTCTCCATGTTAGAAATTGATTGTAGAATTGTGTCTATGGAGCTTTTTTCAAATTTTCTCTAGCATAACCTATGTGAAAGCCTATATTATTAAGCTACGATTTGCAATTTTCTCCCTTCCTCATTCGTGATAGCTTTTTGAGTGATGAATATAGAACCTCAAAGATTCTGTTATGCATATTTTTAATTTGAATTTTGTGGAAAGTTGTGGTACTTTATTATCCTTGGTAAACTTTGATATGTAATTAATTGAGTACAACATGTCTTCACTCCTTTGATCTATTTTCTTCCTTATTTTGATTAGAATAAGTTCAGTACTTAGCTAATCATGGTAAATGTTGACTCGTTTTCCCACCAACTGGTTTGATTACTTAATTTTGGGAAAAGATTTTGGTGTTGACAACTTTGTTACAAGTTTATTTATGATAAAAAATAATGTCTGACCCGTTTTGCATACTAATTGATTCTCTATGATAATTAAGGAAAAGGCTCCCCCATTTTACTCCTCTGATTGATCCTCTTCCCTTTACTAGGAGAAGTCTATTTTCACTATAAAAATATCCCCTATCTTTATTATTTTCTAAGACTTTACTCACTATCATTCTCATATTTTGCTAAGTGTTGGACTTTGAATATTTTCTTGTTGTTTGTGGCCAACTGGTTAGTTTTTATCAAAGTAAATTTTAATTCATGTGTATGATTCCAGGTAGTTTAGGATACACACTCTAGTTCATCTATGTTTACTCGTGAATGCTCTTAAGGTATATGTGTATAAATCCATGAGTCAATAGAAAATCTGCATGTAGGATTTATACCTAAATCTTATTATTGTTCGCTTGATATATTTTTGTAATGAATGGGTCCATCATTATGGATAAACCATTCATGCCAATTTTTAGAGTTAGAAAACTCCGGGTTTGGGAGTTTGAAATTCTGGGTTAGGCTAGCCTCGGCCAGTTTTGGAGTGAGGTATGGTCTAGAGAAATTCGGGTAAGAATTGGGTTAGATGTCTTGATTTGAGCTAGTTTTCCTTTTAGCTAAGATATAAAGGAGTCCGGGAGACTTTTTGGAATCGAATTCGGGTAAGTAGAACTTCCGGAATCGAGGTTGACGTGAAGGGGTTATTTAAGTATGTCAGGGAAATAAGTGTGTTGTAAAATGGACTAGTTTTAGAGATTTTATGACTTTCTGTCCCGTGTCAACTGTTATGGTGGTTGACACTCCACCATAGAGACCCCCGTTGTAGCAGAGAAATTACCGCTATAGCCGAAGTCAACGGCAGTCAGCCTCCACCATAGCGGACAACTCCACTACGATGGTACCACTATAGCGGAGCGGATCGCGATAGCAAAATGTAATGGGATTTAATATAGAAACTTCTCAAAAATAGTTTAGTTTTTCTTGGAATGTTTTGGGAGAAGAAGGGGGCGATTTTGGGCGATTTCTACCAGTTTTTCACCATTTTTCGACCTAAAGGTAAGGATTCTACTCCCCAAACTCCGTGATATGGGGTTTAGGATTTTTCATAATTCGGGTAATTTATAGGCCATAAGTATTGATTTTTGGTTACTATGTATTTGTTTCTAGACCAAAAACAAGCAAGGGATCCTGAAAAAGGGAAAGCTCTGGCACTGTAGAGCTTTGTTACTCGAGGTAGGTGATGGTTACTGATTCCTGTATACCTTTTACGTTTGTGTACTCTTATCTAAGTAATTGTATGACATTTGCATTGCTTAGGAAATGATTTAGGAATGTCCAAAAGTCTTGTTTTTCTCTCTTGTGAAATGAACTAAGTGTTGTTGCTTGTTGGTTTACAAGTGTTTATTGTTCATTATTTATGACTGGATTTATGTGACATTCGGTTGGCTCGGGTACCACGCCTGGTATGGAAAATACTAATGGTTGGCTTGGGTACCACGTCTGGTATGGGATAACACTAATGATTGGCTTGGGTACCATGCCTGGTATAGGTTTACTTTATTGTATTATTGCATCTTTATTAATGGTTCCCTGAGTGGACCGGGTTGTGATTATGAATTGTGGTTGCGTATTTTGGTCCTTGAGAGGCCGAGTTGTTGCATTTTGTTATGAGTTTTGGTCTTGGTAGAGACCGGGTTGTATGTCTAACACTTAGGTGTTGTCTAGAGGGGATCCAGGGTGGGTTCGGGATTGTACGAGGTATAATTATTATTGTTGTGGATTATTGATCATAACTGTGAAGTGGTTTACCTGTGGGACAAGTTAGGTAGAGACTTGTAGTCTAGGAATACTTGTTGACTTGCCTATGTGTTTATGTACTATTACTTGATTTTTGTACCATGCATACACTGTTTATTTGGAACTGGCTGATGATCCCACCAGTACACGATGGTTGTGTACTGATACTGCACTTGCTTGTCTTTTTGTGAGTACAGGAAATCTTTTGACGATTGACGCATGACCTCACTTGTAGGCCTGACACTTTGAGATATCAAGTGTGAGCTATTCGACCAAGCTGCCTTGATTTCCATCTATTTGAGTTGTAGCCCATTTGTGTCAGGCTTAGACTATTTCTATTTTTGGTGTTGCATCCCCGTACTCTAGTATTGGTAGATGATTTTGGTACGATGACTTTCAGATTCTAGGGTGGGATCTCTGCAGGTTATATTTATTTCTATAGAGTTGATTTTAGTATGATTGATTGCTAGTTTACATTTTTGCACACTGGTTTTAAGCTGTTAGGCTATGCTAAGAGTGGGACTCTATTGGTTCACTCATCCTGGGGTTGGGTGAGTGCCACTCACAGCGGTCTGGGTCATGACAAAGATAGTATCAAATCCTTAGGTTTGTTGATCTCGTCATACCAAAATAGGTCTAGTAGAGTCTTGTAGAACGGTGCGGAGACGTCCGTACTTTTCTTCGAGAGGCTATAGGACTTTAGGAAACTGTCTCTTCTTTCTTCCATCGTGCTATAACTTGATTCCAATTGGTATATAACTCTTTCACTCTTTTGTCCGCAGATGGTTAACAAAAGGAACAACAGAGCTAGACTGGGTCCCAGCAGCGGGCTCGGCTATCCATGGTAGAGGTAGGGGAAGAGGCAGAGGACGAGTTAGAGCCACACCCGCCAGAAGTGGGGCTCAAGCGAGTGCAGGAGCGTGATAGGAAACCCCTCCCCCACCTCAATAGAAGGTTGTCGAAGATATGGAAGTTGTTATGGAAGATGGAGGGGCGCAGGCTGAGGCAGAGGCGGCACCGGCTGGAGGTGCAGGCCTTCCCTCTATCACGCCCGAAGCATTTCAGTAAGCTTGGAATTTCTTGAGTGGTTTGGTTGGTACTGGAGCCATACTCGCAGGCACTGCAAATCAGGCTCTGGGCACTCAGCCAGAATATCCTACGGCTCCTAGGATGGATGCGGCTTCAAGCATAGGTGACTTCTTCAGGACAATGCTAGGCCCAGTGATGACCGGAAATGAACATGAGATGCTGACCAAGTTTCTAAAGCTGAAACCTCCTACGTTTTAGGGTACTGATAGGGAAGATGCTTATGAGTTCATACTGGATTATTATGATAGGTTGCACAAGTTGGGCATTGTGCAACAGTACGGGGTTGAGTTCATCACATTTCAGTTACAGGGTGATGCCAAGCAGTGGTGGAGATCTCATGTGGAGTATCGATCGTCTGTTTTTCCCCAACTGACTTGGAAGCAGTTTCACACTCTTTTCTTAGAGAAGTACATGCCCCGTACTTTGAGGGACCAAAAAAGGATGAATTCTTGAATTTGGAGTAGGGTAGCATGTCAGTCTCTGCTTATGAGGCAAAATTTCATGCCTTGTCTCATTTTGATACACAGTTGTTGGGTTCTGAGGAAGAGAGGGTTCAGTTGTTTGTCAAGGGTTTGAATACTGAACTTCAGGTATTGTCTGTGCATATGACTTCTTCAGGGAAAGGCTTTAATGAAGTGGCAGATTATGTGAAGAAACTTGAGGGAGTCGGGCAGGCAGGGCAGGCTAAGGTGTTAGCCAAGAAGCCCCGAAATGAGGGAAATTATGGTGGTTCATACTCCAGGGGTAAGAATTAGCAGGTATACTCAGCCCGTCCTATTCAGTCAGCTCTTCCAGCTGCTGCAGGTGGTTGTCCGGGAGCTAATCAGAAGTTTTCAGCTCCTAAGGGCCAGGGAGCTTCTTATTCATCTGCTAGCAGGCCTGCACTTGATCGTGGTTGTTTTCATTATAGTGATCTGGGAAACTTTAAGAGGGAGTGCCCTCACAGGCAGACCGGTAACCAGGTTCAGTAGCAGCCTAAGGCTATGGTCCCAGTAGATAGAGGTAGTCATGTTAGAGGTCATCCACAGAGTGGGCGAGGTAACTTTCAGGGAGGTTGGGGAGACAAAAAGAATGGTGGCATGGGCAAGGGTGCAGCGCAGCCGGCCAAGGAGGTTGCCTGGATTGATGATCGGGCTCACTGTTACGCATTTCCAAGGAGGACCGAGGCTGAGGCATCTGACGTGGTGATCACAGGTACCATTCTTATCTGTGATAAAATAGCTTCGGTATTATTTGACCCAGGTTCTACATATTTTTATGTGTCTGTGAGTTTTGCGTTGGGTCTGGACTTGATATGTGATATCCTTGATTCCCCTATCAATGTTTCTACCCCGGTTGGAGAGTCAGTGATTGTGACTCATGTTTATCATAATTGTTCGGTTGTGTTTGTGGGGTTGCAAACTTGGGTAGATTTAGTAATTCTGGATATGGTTGACTTTGACATTATTTTGGGCATGACCTGGTTATCCCCTTATCATGCTGTGTTAAATTGTAACACCAAGACTGTGGCTCTAGAGATTCTGGGTAAGGATAGGCTGGAGTGGGAAAGTGTGTACAGGTCTAAGCCAACCAAAATTATATCATTCATTCGGGCTAGGAAGCTAGTGGGAAGAGGGTGTTTAGCCTTTTTGGATCATCTCCGGGATGATAGTGTAGAGTCCCCATCTATTAAGTTAGTTTTGGTTGTTTCAGAGTTTCGAGAGGTATTTCCAGCAGATTTGCCTGGTATGCCTCCGGACAGGATATTGACTTTTGTATAGACTTGGAGTAAGGAACTCATCCCATTTCCATTCCTCCATACCGTATGGCTCCGGCAGAGTTGAGGGAACTTAAAATTAAGCTTCAGGAACTCCTAGATAAGGGATTTATCCATCCCAGTTCTTTTCCTTGGGGTGCTTCGCTATTGTTTGAAAAGAAGAAAGATGGTAGTATGCGGATGTGCATAGATTACAGGAAGTTGAACAAGGTTACCATCCAGAATAAGTACCCTCTACCCCGTATTAATGATCTGTTTGACCAGTTACAGGACGTGTCGGTGTTCTCAAAAATTGACTTGAGGTCAGGGTATCACCAGTTGAAAATTAGGCCCGAGGATGTTCCTAAGATAGCTTTTCAGACTCGGTATGGGCATTACGAGTTCTTAGTGATGTCGTTTGGGTTGACCAATATGCCAGCAGCATTCATGAGTCTGATGAACGGGGTGTTTAAATCTTACTTGGATTTGTTCGTCATTGTTTTCATTGATGATATTTTGATCTACTCCAAGAGTAGGGAGGAGCATGCTAAACATCTCCGTATAGTGTTAGACATTTTGAGATATCAAAAGCTCAATGAGAAGTTTTCCAATTGCGAATTCTGGTTGACTTCAGTTGTGTTCTTGGGGCATGTTATGTCAGAATAGGGGGTGATGGTAGATTCCCAGAAGATAGAGGCAGTCAAGAGTTGGGACCGGCCTAGCTCTGTGACTGGAGTGAGGAGTTTTGTTGGTCTCGCAGATTATTACCAGAGGTTTGTTAAGGATTTTGCATCTATTGATACTCACTTTACAAGGCTGACACAGAAAGATGTACCATTTGTGTGTGCCTACAAGTGCAAGGAGAGC
This sequence comes from Jaltomata sinuosa, assembly GCA_003996215.1. Lineage (NCBI taxonomy): Eukaryota > Viridiplantae > Streptophyta > Magnoliopsida > Solanales > Solanaceae > Jaltomata > Jaltomata sinuosa. The sequence goes on from QJPP01000142.1 coordinate 895,698, forward strand.
TTTTAAAAGCTCAAGACACTTCTAATCACGGCTCTTATTTTGTCCTTGCCGGTTGAAGGTAAAAACTTTTTTGTTTACTGTGATGCTTCACATTCTGGTTTGGGTGCTATGTTGATGCAGGATAGGAATATGATAGCCTATTCTTCTAGGTAGTTGAAGGTGCATGAGAGAAACTATCCGACTCATGATTTAGAGTTGGCAGTGGTGGTCTTTGCACTCAAGATTTGGAGACACTATCTTTATGGTGTCAAGTGTGAGGTGTTCACTGATTATCGCAGCCTGCAGCATGTTTGCACTTAGAAGGACTTGAATCTCAGGCAGAGAAGATGGATGGAGTTGTTGAAGGACTACGATGTGACTATTCAGTACCATCCGGGTAAGGCTAATGTGGTGGCAGATGCATTGAGCCAGAAAATAGTTAGCATGGGCAATTTGGCTTATTTGGGGGTGTCCAAATGACCACTAGCAAGGGAAATTCAGGCATTGGAGTCTCAGTTCACGCACTTGGGTATTTCATAACAAGGTGGGATTTTGGCCAGTATTGAGGTCAAATCCATATTCATAGAGGAGATGAAGGCCAAACAATTTCAGGATTCGCAGTTGAGCAGGCTTCGAAGCAAGGAAATATCCGGAGAGTTTGGGGATGCCACGTTGGACTCTGGCACTGTGTTAAACTTTAGAGGAAGGATATGTGTTCCTCGAGTTGATGACATAATTCAAAAAGTGTTGGCAGAGGCTCATGGTTTGCGGTATTCAATTCATCCGGGTGTAACCAAGATGTACATGAATTTGAGGCAACTTTATTGGTGGTCTGGGATGAAAAGGGACATAGCTGATTTTGTGTCCAAGTGTCAAAATTGCTAGCAGGTAACGTATGAGCACCAAAGACCTGCAGGACTACTTCAGAGGATGCCTATTCCAGAGTGGAAGTGGGAGAGAATAGCCATGGATTTTGTGGTGGATCTTCCCAAGACCTTGGGGAAGTATGACTCTTTTTGGGTCATTGTTGACAGGCTGACCAATTCAGCTCACTTCATCCTGGTCAGGGTGGCTTACAATTCACAACAATTGACTAAGATCAACGTGAAGGAGATTGTGAGATTGCATGGAGTGCCACTGTCCATCATTTCAGACAGGGGTGCGCAGTTTACTTCCAAGTTTTGGGGCAAGTTGCATGAGGAGTTAGGCACTCAACTCACCTTTAGTACAACCTTACATCCTCAGACTGATGGTCAGTCAGAGAGGACGATTCATGTATTGGAAAGACATGCTGAGAGCATGTGTGATTGACTTCGGGGGTCATTGAGACCAGTTACTACCATTGTGTGAGTTGTCATACAACAATAGCTACCACTCCAGTATCGACATGGCACCGTTCGAGGCTCTGTATGGGAGGAGTTGTAGGTCACTGATTGGGTGGTTTGAGGAAGGCGATGTAAATCCTTTGGGCATAGACTTGGTAAGGGAAGCATAAGAAAAGGTAAGAGGTATTCATACCAAGCTACTAGCTACCCAAAGAAGGCAGAAGGAATGTGCGGATCACAAAGTCTGATACATGGAATTTTAGGTTAGTGAACAGATGTTGTTGAAAGTGTCACCAATGAAGGGAGTTATGCATTTCGGTAAGAGAGGCAAGATCAGCCCCTGATTCATCAGACCATTTAAAGTTCTTGAGATCGTAGGGCCTGTCGCTTACAGATTGGAGTTGCTGCCCAGTCTGTCGGGTATCCATCCGGTGTTTCATGTATCTATGCTAAAGTGATACCATGGGGATGGGGACTACATTATCAAGTGGGATGAGGTGCTTTTTGATAAGGATCTTCGCTATAAAGAGGAACCGACTTTGATTCTTGATCGGGATGTCCAAAAGTTGAGGACAAAGGTGATCAGTATGGTAAAGGTTTAACAGAAGCATCATCCGGTTGAGGAAGCCACTTGAAAAACTGAGAGGGACATACGGGACAAGTTCCCTCACTTTCTTTATCTTTTCGTATTTTTAGGTTTGATAATTTGGACATGAATGATGGATAAATTGGTATCTGTTGTAACAACCGGGTCTATCATTATGGATAAATTTTTTGTGCCAATTTTAGAGTTAGAAAACTCTGAGTTTGGGAGTTTCAAATTCTAGGCTAGGCTAGTCTCGGGCAATTTTGGAGTGAGGTATGGTCTAGGGAAATCCGGGTAAGGATTGGATTAGATGTCATGATTTGAGCTAGCTATCCTTTTATCTAAGACATAAAGAAGTCCGGGGGACTTTTCTGAATCGAATTCGGGTAAGTAGAACTCCCAGAATCGAGGTTGACGTGAAGGGGTTATTTCGGGACATCGGGGAAATAACTGTGTTGTAAAATGGACTAGTTTTGGAGATTTTACGACTTTCTATCCTGTGTCAACCACTACAACGGTTGACACTCTGCCATAGCGACCTCCGCTGTAGCGGAGAAATTACCGCTACAGCGAAAGTCAACATCGGTCAGCCTCTCCCATAACGGACGAATCCGCTATGGAGGTACCGCTATAGTGGAGCGGACCGCTATAGTGGAATGTGATTGGATTTAATGCAAAAACTTTCCCAAAATAGTTCAGTTTTTCTTGGAATGTTTTGGGAGAAGAAGGGGGCGATTTTGGGCGATTTCTACTAGTTTTCCACCATTTTTTGTCCTAAAGGTAAGGATTCTACTCCCCAAACTCCGTGATATCTTTCCTATGCTATAGAATCGCTAGGGGTGGACTTGGGAAAAGGTTTGGGATGACCTAGGAATGGTAGAATCCGGGGAAAAATGGGATTCTAGAGTGCTAGAATTCTTGGGTCTTGATTCTTGATAATGAGTAATGATCTTTTAGCCATAATTCTCTAATGGAATCCGTAAAAACTATGAATTTAGGTGAATTAATAGTGGTAAAGACCGAGAATGGGTGGAATGATCGTGGTTGGCCTGGGGTTTAGGATTTTTCATAATCTGGGTAATTTGTAGGCCATAAGTATTGATTTTTGGTTACTGTGTATTTGTTTCTAGACCAAGAACAAGCAAGGGATCTTGAAAAAGGGAAAGTTTCGACATTGTAGATCTTGCTTACTTGAGGTAGGTGATGGTTACTGATTCCTGTATACCTTGTAGTTTGTGTACTCTTATCTAAGTAATTATATGATATTTGCATTGCTTAGGGAATGATTTAGGAATATCCAAAAGTCCTGTTTTTCAGTCTTGTGAAATGAACTAAGTGTTGTTGCTTGTTGGTTTACAAGTGTTGATTGTTCATTATTTGTGAATGTGGATTTATATGACATTTGGTTGGCTCGGGTACCACACCTAGTGCAGAAAATACTAACGGTTGGCTCGGGTACTACGCCTGATAAGGGATAATACTAACGGTTGGCTCGGCACCACGCCTGGTATAGGTTTATTTTATTGTTTTGTTGCATCTTTATTAATGGTTCCCTGAGTGGACCAGGTTGTGATTATGAATTGTGATTGTGTATTTTGGTCCCTCAGAGGACGGGTTGTTGCATTGTGTTATGAGTTTTGGTCTTGGTGTAGACCGGGTTGTATGTCATACACTTAGGTATTGTCTAGAGGGGATCCATGGTGGATCCGGGATTGTACGAGGTATAATTGTTATTGTTGTGGATTGTTGATCATAACTGTGAAGTGGTTTACCTGTGGGACAAGTTAGGTAGAGATTTGTAGTCTAAAAATACCTATTGACTTGCCTATATGTTTCTGTACTCTTACTTGATTTCTGTACTACTCATTCACAATTTATTTGGAACTGGTTGATGATCCTACCAGTACACAGTGGTTGTGTACTAATACTGCACTTGCTTATCTTTTTGTGAGTATTGACCTCACTTGTAGGCCTGACACCTCAAGCTATCAAGGGTGAGATGTTCGACCAAGCTGCCTTGATTTCCATCTATTTGAGTTGTAGCGCATTTGTTTCGGGCTTAAACTATTTTTATTTTTTGGGTTGCATCCCCGTACTCTAGTAGTAGTAGATGTTTTTGGTACGATGACTTTCAGATTCTAGGGTGGGATATCTGCAGGTTATATTTATTTCTATAGAGTTGATTTTAGTATGATTGATTGCTAGTTTACATTTCTTCACACTGGTTTTAAGTTGTTAGGCTATGCTAAGAGTGGGACTCTATTGGTTCGCTCATCCATAGGTTGGGTGGATGCAATTCATGGTGGTCTGGATCGTGACAATTTTTTTTTTGTAGTCATAAACTACTATTACTTGTAAAAAGACTAGCTAATTCTCGTTTTCACGCTTGCTGTTGGTTAGTTTACATTATTACATTTAGTTCTAGCTTGGTTTGTCTTCGTGGTATTTTATGGAATGTGGAGGTTCTAATATATCTCTATTCTTTGACATAAGCACTTCCTAGGATCTATAAGATCCTCATAAACTTGACTTGTCAAGAATTGGTTTTATGGGTTGCACTGGGATCTTTCGAATTCTATGTTTACATATTTAATAGGTTTCTGTTAGAAGATGGGTTACACCGTGAAGAGTCATCTGGGATAGGGATTTATGGAGTACTGGAACAGTCAGGTACCTTAACCTTAAATTTAATTTCTTGCTATTCATTTGGTCTATAATAATATTGTATAAATTCTTTAATATAATGAAAATTTTAGGGGGTGCTAAGAGGGGAGGGAACTACTTGCTACTTGTTTCTTTCTGCCATGCCACCTTGCTTAGTTATTCTCTTAGAAATCATGCCGATAGGATTTTAATATGCTGATTATGCGCAACTTGAATCACTAGATCTCATGTGATTTTACAATTGTTAGGGATCATAAGAACCGTGCGTGTTAATTGATATTTCCAGCATGTCACCTAATCTACCACTCATAAATTATGTCAATTTTAGTTTAATGCCTAGATACCATGTCATTAAGTTTCTAAATAACTTTGTTATGCTAATTAACTTTGACTAATTAGATATCATGTCCTTGCAGCCTTAAATTATTTCTAGCATGTCATATAATTAAAAACAGAGGACTTTTGCTTATTAATTAGATTTAATCTAGAAGCCATGCCTACAGGATTAAAATATGTTTTAGCATATTAAATTCATTAGATATCATATCTATAGAACCCTAAACTAATTTTAGCATGTGTAAATTAGTCTTTAAACAATAGACAGCATGCCCATAAGTTTTTAATTAAATAATTATTTTGACAATATTTAAATCAGTCCAACGCCTAGAAAGCATTTCTATAGATCCAAATCAATTTCATGCATGTTTTAAAACAATTAAATATTTTGTTAATAAGATTCAATCAACTTTTCGCATGTCTTAATCATTAGAAATCATGCTCAGAGGTTTAATTATATACTAATTGCTTGAATTGTGTTAATCACTTAATTATCCCTAATTAAATAAGAGGCCTACTTGAGACTATTTACGGGCTACATGTTTTAAAGTCCTTTTGGTTTTGTTTGATTCTAATCCCAGATCTAATTAAGTAACTTAGAATTTTATGTTGTCTAGAGCTTGATCTAAAATAGTAAGTCCTATGCCTCTTGAACGCTAAGTGGGACAGGTAAGCATTTTAGGGAATGTTAGATTTATCTTTTTTCTTTAGTCCGCTCTAGGTTAATATTAACTTTAAAAACAAACTTAGGTAGCTGGAGATAATAGCTTGTGCTCGTTGATTAATATGAGCAATCTTTAATTAGGTTACGAAATATGAATTTATGTTGCATGAAGTGATCCTTTAGCTTAAAAAGTCCTCCTCACCCCAACTTATTTTCCTCCTACATAGGGAGTGATCTATATGATACACTTATAGCTCGATAGTCATTGCACTTTAACTAAGAAGTCTTTTTAGATTTCGCACGAGGTTGAGCAATTACTCCCCAACATACAGGCTTTGCAGTACTTTTGTTAAACTTGTTATGTTATTTTTTACTGGGGTAATATTAATTAAATCATCTAGTAACTAGGTCATTTTTTCCTATATTATTGTGTCAATTCTGTCTCTCTCTTTCTGATTCTTTTACCTATTTATTTATGAAATTTGCATGCTCAATTCTTTTCACCTAGACGTTTATTAATAGTTGAGCTGGTATTTAGTTTAAATAATCTCTTTTAAAGTAAAGGTCTATTTGCATAAATATGTGTTTATTTTAATTTTATTGACCCTTTGTTTATCACTTAATCCCATGTAATATCGAATCTGACAGAGACCCATATTTATGGACCTCAAAAGGTTCTTAACACCCTTCTTTCGAGGTAACTTGAACCCTTACCTGATTTCTGGTGACATAGACCTTAAAATTAATTTAATCATAGTTATTTAGAATGGTGCCCTAACGCGCCTTAATTCGTTAGATGGCGACTCTTCAACTTCTTTTCATCCTAAAAAGAGTTATCACGTTGAATCTCTCTTTTCACGAGAAAAATGGGGAGCGACAACATGACGACTCTGCTAGGGATACTTAAGTTCTAACCGTTACGAATTCTAATTGTGTGAGATGTCATGTATGTTTTAGTGTTTTTTTTGTGTTCTGGTTTTCTTTCTTTCGTCCTCTTATTTTTTTAAAAAAAAAATGTTCTTCCAGATTTAAATTCTTTGTTTTAATTTGCTTGTTAATTATGTTTCTTTTAACTTTATCTGTCTCCTTAATTAATATTATCTTCATGATAGATCCTTTTCTTATTTCCTTCAATGTGTTACCGTAATTTGTGTTAATACAATTTTTTTTGTGATCACCTTTATTGCATTTTCTGTAATTGATTAGATAATTTTTATGCTTACATATTTTTTTGACTGCCTTTCATGCCTAGAGGTTTTTATTTTTTTAAAAAAACTAGTTAATCATCCATCATGTCTACATATTCGCTTAGATAATTTAAACCGTTTTCATGTCCTCCCCCCTCTAGTTTTCTTAATTATTTATTTTCTTTCATTACTTATCTCTTTATTTTGGGACTAACAGTTTGTTTATTCATTTCTTTACTTGTTTCATTTATTGCTTGACATTTTGTTACTACTTTGCTATAAACTGCATATTTTGTTACTTTTCTTTATTTGCTATGTGTTATCCCTTTATTTATAAACTGTTATTCTGCTCATACTTTCTTGCACTTGGAACCTCTTTTCTTTTCTTTTGGAAAGGTTGCATGGTTTCATAGACGTTCATTTACAAAACACTATTTAAAGGAAATGTCTCATGGATCAGTCGATCAGTGATGCATCGATAGTCATGAGCTTTCCTACTCTCGAGTTGTCCGCTTGAGGGAACATGTCATGAAACCACTCTTTTTCTTAGACCGTGACTGCATGTCACTTTACTAAGAAATATGCATCTTATTAAACGTAGGAAATCTTGAAACCCATGGAGCGTCAAGATTAATAGTGAAGCCATACCATGAGTCCTAAGAGATTTAAGATCCTAAAAAGGAAGCCCCTATGATTTATATGCATTAGAGAGTTAAATATGCCTAAATTACTGTCATTTTGCTCCTTGGGGATAGGGTAGGCTAACTTAATTTTTTATGCATATTTAAAGACTCCTCCAATATATCCAAGGTTCAATATGATTTGGTGCATGCCGATACAAATGAAAACGTGGTGGGCAAATTTAGGTCAACAGGGCCAACTTGAAGTGAGGAAGGTATTGGAAAACTTACCATCTCTTATGGAAGTTATCCCGTGCAGGGAAATCATTGAGGCTTCTACTGAATTCTGGAATGAAAGAAAGGTCGTATTTAGGTTTGGTGAGATTCAAATGACACTACTGCTTGAAGAACTTGAGTGTTACATCAAAGACATTTCTCTACTCAGAAAATAAGAAATGGCAAATACTGAGGTGATCATTCCAAAAAGTGTCACTTTAGAAGAAATTCAAGATAAGTTGAGACTCCAAGGTAGCGTGATGGTGTTCTATGTCATGAAATCAAGAATTCCTAGTACCTATTGTTCGACAAATTTGGTTAGGAGAATGCTCATAAAATCTATGAAATGGAAAGCCTTGATTCTGGTTCGTGGGGGAAGAAAAGAATTTTTGCATTTACTGTTTATTTCTTGGGACTGGTGGTATTTCCACGTGGGGCTGAAGAGGACATAGACACCCGCCTAATCATAGTAGTTGATGCTTTATGTAACGAGGTTGATGGAAGGTCTTGCATGATTGTTCCCATAATTGTAGCTGACATTTACCGAGCCTTGGGCTGCTATAAGAATGGGACCAAACATTTGAAGGGTGCAACTTGTTGTCGCAATTATGATTGATTGAGCATCTTCAAAAGGTCCATGGCATGAAGGAATTATGCAAACCTATTGGGGCTGACAATATTATTGCACAACAATTTAGGGTCACCATGGGAGTTAAAAGGATCAAAAGGCCAAAAGATATGGAGAAATAGGGATAAATGTTGAGTGCTTTGACCAAAGACTCAGCACAATGGATGTTTGATTGGTTTCCTAACACATATTTTGTGATCTACGCCAAACAAAAAGTCTATTTAATCCTGATAGGTCTTTGCAGACTACAACCGCATGCTCTCGCAAGGGTGATGAGGCAAGCAGGGAGGGAGCAAATAATTGTCACGACCGAGACCACTGTGAGTGTCACTCACCCAACCCCCAGGTGAGAGAACCATCAATGACCCCGAACTTAACCGTTCTAGCAGCTCAAAATCAGTGTGCAAGAAAATAAACTAGCAATTCAATAACAAATCTCAAACTATTATAATAAATCGGTAAAACAATTCCCCTAGAACTTGAAAGTCATCGTATCAAAACACTACCAAAAGTCTAAAATGCAGGGATGCAACCCCAAAATAAACAAGAGTTTAAGCCTGAAATAAGTGGGCTACAAACAAAATGAAGGGACCAAGGTATCTCGATCGAATAGCTCACCCTTGATGTCTGAAAGCACTGGGACTATAGGTGAGGTTGCGTGTCAGTCGCCGGAAGATTTCCTGTACTCATAAAAAGGAAAGCAAGTGCAGAATCAATACACAAACACTGTGTACTGGTAGAATCATCGGCCAGCTCCAATAAAACATAATATGAACAGTAAACAATAAGATAGTAAGGTACAGGAAACATGTAGTAAGTCAACAACTAGCCAGATTTCAAATCCCTCTACTAGCATGTTAACACATGAACCAAAATAACTATTGACCACACCCAAAATAGCAATATATATATATATATACCCTTTTCCACATAACCCAGACCCACCAAGGATCCCTTAACCTCACCTAAGTATTAGACATGCAATCCCGGTTTACACTAAGACCAAACTCACATTTAAATAAATAAACTGGCCTCTCATGGACCTCATGCAAATATCACAGTTCAAGAATATAACCTGGTCCACACATGGAACCATCAAAAGAAAACAGTAATGCAATTAAAGCAACCCATACCAGGCATGGTACCCGAGTCAACTGTTAGAAATACCCGTACCAGGCGTGGTACCCAAGCCAACTGTTAGTAAACTCATATCAGGCGTGGTACCTAAGCCAATTGTTAGTATACCCATACCAGGCATGGTACCCGAGCCAACCGAATGTCATAACAAGTCCAAATCAATCACACCCAATGAACAAATAAACTTGTAAAACCAACAAGCAAACAAGGAAGTTCATTTCACAAGACTGATTATCGGACAACTAGACATTCCCAAAACATTTCCTAAACATGCACTCATACACTACTACGAAATAGTACGTGAATACATAATGCATATTAAAAATCAACAACCATCACCTATCTCAAAATGTTCCAAGCTCTACTCAATCTGAGCTTTCCCATTTCCCGAAGTTCTTGCCAATTCTTGGTCTAACACAACACACAATAACCAAAATCAATCTTTATGGCTTATAATTTACCCGGATTATGCAAAAATCCCAAACCCCAGGCCAACCATGATCATTCTTCTCTTTTTCCAGGCTTTCCCACCATTAATTAACCTATTTCTACCATTTTATGGATACATTTAGAGAATTAATGTCACATGATCATAATCTAACGAAATCATCAATACCCAAGAACTTCTACACCTTAGAATCCCCTATTTCCCCGGATTCTACCATCCTAGGTCATTCCAAACCTTTTCCTAAGTCCACCTCTAGCAATCCTATAGTGTAGGAAAGATAGTATGCAGTTTGGGGAGTAGATTTCTTACTTTTAGGATGAAAATTGGTGGAAAACTGATGAAAATTGTGCAAAATCGTCTTGCCCTTCTCCCAAAAGGTGTTGAAGAAAACTGGCTATTTTTGGGGAAGTTTCTACATTAATTCCCATCATACTCCACTATACCGGTCCGCTCTGCTATAGCAATACCACTGTAGTGGAATCAACCGTTATGGCAGAGGCTGACCGACGTTAACTTCTACTGTAGTGGTATTTTCTCTGCTATGGTAGAGGTCGCTATAGCAGTGTGTCAACCGATATAGATATTTACACAGGATAGAAAGTTGTAAAGTTTGTCAAATTGGTCTATTTTACAACATGCTCGATTTCCTGATATTCTGGAACAACCCTTTCACATCAATCTCGATATCGGGAGTTCTACTTACCCGAATTCGATTTTGAAAAGTTTCTCGAACTCCTTTATGTCTTAGCTAAATGGAAACCAGCTCAAAATAGGATATGTTACCCAATATTTACCCATATTTCCCTAGATCATACCTTACTCCAAAACCAGCTAAGACTAGCCTAGCCTAGAATTTTCAACTCCCAAACTCGGAAGTTTTCTGACTTGAAACTTGGCACAAAAAGACTACCCGTAACAATGAACTCGGTCAGTACAACAGATACCAAATTACCCAGCGTTCATCCCTGAATGATCCAACCCAAAATTATGATAACAAAGAAAGAAAAGAGTAGTACCTGAATCCTCAAACAAGTGAGGGTACTTGTCCCGCATGTCCTTCTCAGTTTCCCAAGTGGCTTCCTTAACGGACGATGCTTCCATTGAACCTTTACTATACGTATCACCTTTGTCCTCAATTTCCAGACATCCCAATCAAGAATCAAAACCAGCTCATCTTCATACCGAAGATCCTTATCAATTAACACTTCATCCCACTTGATGATGTAGTTCTCATCCCCACGGTATCACTTTAGAATGGATACATAGAATATCAAATGGACACCCGACAAACTAGGTGGTAGTGCTAACCTGTAAGCCACTGACCCTATAATCTTAAAAACTCCAAACGGTCCGATGAACCAAGGACTGAGCTTGCCCTTCTTACCAAAATGCATAACTCCCTTCATTGGTGACACTTTCAATAGCACTTGTTCACCAACATGGAAATCCATATCCCTTACCTTGCGATCTGCATATTCTTTCTGCCTGCTTTGGGCTGCTAGCAACTTTATCTGAATGCCTCTTACCTTTTTTTATGCTTCCCTTACCAAGTCCACGCCCAAAGGATTTACATCGCCTTCCTTAAAATACCCTATAGGTGACCTACAACCCCTTCCATACAACGCTTCAAATGGTGTCATGTCGATGCTGGAGTGGTAGCTATTATTGTATGTGAACTCACACAACTGTAGAAACTGGTCCCAATAACCCCCGAAGTCAATCACACATGCTCTCAGAATGTCCACCAATACCTGGATCGTCCTCTCCTACTGACCATCAGTCTTAGGATGGAAGGTTGTACTGAAGGTGAGTTGAGTGCCCAACTCTTCATGTAACTTACCCTAGAACTTAGAGATAAAATGTGTACCCCTATCTGAAATGATGGATAGTGGTACCCGTGCAATCTCACGATCTCTTTCACATAAATCTTAGCCAATTGTTGTGAGTTATAGTCCACCCTGACTGGAATAAATGAGCTAACTTGGTCAGCCTGTCAATAATGACCCAAATAGAGTCATACTTCCCCAAAGTATTGGGAAGACCAACCACGAAGTCCATAGCTATCCTTTCCCACTTCCACTCTGGAGTGTGCATCCTCTGTATTAGTCCTGCATGTCTTTGATGCTCATATTTTACCTGCTAGCAATTTTGACATTTGGACACAAACTCATCTATGTCTCTTTTCATCCCGGGCCACCAGTAAAGCTGCCTCAAATTCCTGTACATCTTGGTTACACCCGGATGAATCAAATACCGTTAGCCATGAGCCTCTATTAACACTTTTTAAATGATTTCATCAACCTGAGGAACACAAATCCTTTCTTTGAAATTTAACACGCCGCCAGAATCCAACGTGGAAACCCCGGACTCTCCGGATATTGCCTTGCTCCAAAGCCTGCTCAACTGCGAATCCTGAAACTGTTTAGCCTTTATCTCTTCTATGAATGTGGATTTGACCTCAATACTAACCAACACCCCACCCTGTTCTGAAATACCCAAGTGCATGAAACTAGATTCCAAAGCATGAATCTCCCTTGCCAATGGTCATTTGGACATCCCCATACAAGACAAACTACCCATGCTAACTGTCTTCCGGCTCAATGCGTCTGCCACCACATTGGCCTTACCCGGATGGTACTGAATGGTCACATCATAGTCCTTTAACATCTCCATACACCTTCTCTGCCTCAAATTCAAGTCCTTCTGAGTGAAAACATATTGCAGACTGTGATGATCAGTGAACATCTCACACTTAACACTATAGAGATAGTATCTCCAAATCTTGAGTGCAAACACCACCACTGCCAACTCTAAGTCGTGGGTTGAGTAATTTCTCTCATGAACTTTCAACTGCATGTATGCATAGGCTATCACATTCCTGTCCTACATCAACACAACACCCAAACCTAAATGTGAAGCATCACAATAAACAATAAAGTCCTTACCTTCAACCGGCAAAGACAAAATAGGAGTCGTAGTCAGAACTGTCTTGAGATTTTGGAAGCTCTCCTCACACTTGTTGGACCATACAAACGGTACCTCTTTCTAAGTCAGCCTTGTCAAGTGAGTAGTAATAGATGCAAAGACTTTGATGAACCTACGATAGTAGCCGGCGAGCCCAACAAAACTCCTTACTTCAGTCACAGAGTTAGGCCGGACCCAATCTTGACTGCCTCAATCTTCTGGGTATCCACTATCACCCCTTTTTTTGACACCACAAGCCCTAAGAATGCAACCGAAGTCAACCAAAATTCATACTTGGAGAACTTTGCGTAAACTTTTTGGTGCATCAACAATTCTAACACAATACGGAGATGTCTAGCATGCTCTTCCCTACTCTTGGAGTAGATCAAAATATTGTCAATAAAAATTATGATGAACGAATCCAAATAAGATTTAAACACCTCATGCATTAAACTCATAAATGCCACCGGTGCATGTGTCAACCCAAACTACATCACTAAGAACTCGTAATGCCCATACCGAGTCCAAAAAGAAGTCTTAGGAATGTCCTCGGGCCTAATCTTCATCTGATAATACCCCGACCTCAAGTTGATTTTCAAGAATATAGATGCACCCTATAACTAGTCAAATAGATCATCTATATGGGGTAAAGGGTACTTATTCTGGATGGTCACCTTATTCAACTGCCTGTAATCTATGCACATCTGCATACTACCATCCTTTTTATTTACAAACAAGACTGAAGCACCCCAAGACGAAGCACTGGGATGGATGAATCCCTTATCTAGGAGTTTCTGAAGCTGAGTCTTAAGTTACCTTACCTCTTCTGGAGCCATACAATAAGGAGGAATGGAAATTGGGCGAGTGCCCGACTCCAAGTCAATGGAGAAATCAATATCCATGTCTGAAGGAATACGTGGAAAATCCACCGAAAACACATCCTGAAACTCTGAAACAATTGGAACTGACTCAATAGATGGGGACTCCACACTATCATCCCGGAGATGATCCAAAAAGGCTAAACACCCTCTCCCCACTATCTTCCTAGCCCAAGCAAATGATATTATCTTGGTCGGCATAGGACTGTACACACCTTCCCACTCTAGCCTATCCTTACCCAGAATCTCTAGCCACAGTCTTGGTGTTACAATTCAATACAGCATGATAAGGGAATAACCAAGTCATGCCCAAAATGATATCAAAGTCTACCATATCAAGAATTACCAAGTCTACCTAAGTATGCAACCCCACAAAAATTATAGAACAAGCCCGATAAACATGAGTCACAATCACGGACTCTCTAACCGGGGTGGAAACATGGATAGGGGAATCAAGGACATCACAAATCAAGTCCAGACCCATAGAAAAATTCACAGACACATAAGAGTAGGTAGAACCTGGGTTAAAAAGTACCGAAGCCATCCTATCACAGACTAGAATTGTACCTGTGATCACCACGTCTGATTCCTTAGCCTCCGACTTTCCCGGAAAAGCATAAAAATGAGCTCGGTCATCAATCTGAGCAACTTTATTGACTGGATGTGCCACACCCCTGCCCACGCCATTGTTCACCCTGTCTCCCCAGCCTCCCTGAAAGTCACCTTGCCCATCCTGTGGATGACCTCTAGCATGACCACCTCTACCTACTGGGACCACAGCCTTAGACTGCTATTGGGCCTGATTACCAGTCTGTCTGTGAGGGAACTCCTTCTTAAAGTGGCCCGGATCACCACAATAGAAGAAACCACGATCAAGCGAAGGCCTACTGGTAGATGTGTAAGAAGATCCCTAGCCCAGAGGAGCCAAAAACTATTGATTAGCTCCCGAACGACCACCTGTAGCAGCTGGCAATGCTGACTGAATAGGATGGGCAGAGTACACCTACTGATTATGGCCCCTAGAGTGCGAGCCACTGAAGTTTCCATCATTCTGGGGCCTATTGGCTAACACTTTAGCCTGCCCAACCTGCTTAACTCCTTCTAACTTCTTAACATAATCTATCACCTCATTGAAGCCCTTCCCTACTGAAGTCATGTGTACCGATAACACATGTAAGTCTGTATTCAAGCCCTTCACAAATAACCGAATCCTCTCCTCCTCATGTAATGACCCTTCCGGTCATTTCCACGTTTGAGTTTTGAAGTCAAGCAAATCGACAAAAGATATCGTAAGACCTTTAACAAATTTCCTGAACTTTGGGTCAAATGTCTCGGGACTTTTCTCCAAATATATAAAGAGTTAGAAGTTCCCCAAAATACCAAATCGAAGGTTTACGAGTCTAGTTTCCAACGCACGAAACCGCACGTCGAAATAATCTCGGAGCAAAGAGTTATGACTGTTTTACCGTGGACTGTCTGGCAGAAAATGGGGTTGCGAACCGGGTCGCGAATCGGGTCGGGTTAAACTCGATTTTAGCCTCGATTTCACATTTTAAAATGCCATTTTAGTTCTAAAACAGTGATAAAATAAGGGAGGATCCCGAGAGAACTCTTGAGTATCGAAATCGTGCGTATTTGAAAGTATTTATTTTATAAGGTTTTTATACTCCGTAATATTTTAACGGAGATAGTAAATTTAATTATGTTAAAATTTATTATTATAATATAGTAGGTTTTATTGGAAATGATTTTCTAATAATTATGGTATATTTAAAATACTATATTTATTTTACCACGAATTTATGCAATACCCGAGTATATACTTAACGGATCGGGTTGGTTGCCACCTCCACTTCCACGTGGAAGTGGAGGGCTAGTGCAGCGCATAGCAAGTGAATGGTGGCATTTACTTGAGTTGGCAGAATGCACTCATGTTATAATTAGCCATTTGCAAATATAATTGTTGTGAACATACATATCATTTCCTTCAACATAATGTTCCATATATACACATACTGCCTAACTTTCATTACTTATCATTACATAATTGGGTTTGAGAAGATCACTGAGTTAATGGAGCAAGTTGTTATTTAATTGCTGCCAACAGCACTTAATACTTCTTGAAATATAATTGTGGTGCAAAAATTACAACAGTACATCAATTATCTACGTCAAGTTATTTCGTCCCAAATCCGAATCCGATTTCGATATAGTTTTGGATTTTCTCGGAGTGGTTCGAGCTTGGACATCGTTGTTCCAGCAGCTTGTCATCGGACGACAGGTAGGTTATGGTTTATTTTCCCCAGACTCCGTATATATAAAATAAAATTATATTAATGGGCATCCTTGGGTTGGTTATTAGGTTGGTACCACAGACCTTGACCGCTTTATTCATGTCCGCCTATTTTTATTCCTCCGTTGTTTGTAGTATTTGTCGATATATTTTATTTATTTACCCTTGTGGTCCTGTGAGGCCTTGTTGACTCTGGAACATAGAAGGTGGGATTTTGGGAATGTCCGCGAGTCCCGGGCATAAAATTATCCTTCTAGGCTGGTTATGCTTGCTGAGTAGCTGTGGGCCTGTGCAGGGTCGATAGGTTGATTGTAAGCTGCTGGGCAGCTGTTGTGTGTGATCATATCATTTCCATGCATATAAAGAGGTTTTATCCATGTTTTACAGTGGTTTTGGCTTCGGGCCTACTGGCACTGTTTTCTAAACCTTGCATGGCCCGGGGGGCCCGTTTTTGATGGAAATGATTTGGAAATGGTTGATTTCACTTGTGGAGATTTTTGGGCAAGAAAGTAAAATTATGTTTAAAATCATCAGTTTTATGATTATCGCTAGACTCGGCAGGGCCGGGGTGCTAGTTGAGTTTTCTTGTTACTTGAGATGATTTTTAGCCTCGGTTGGACCGAGCACCTGAGATGACTTTTTATTGTTTAGACCCGGCTACGCCCGGGCACCCTTGGAGGGGTTTTTGAGATATTTTCCTACTATTTTTAGTCCTGGACAGGGTCTGGGCATGCATATTCGAGACTGGGTCTCTATCTTGATATCGAGACTGGGTCTCTATCTTGATACATGTTCTGATACTGAGATTTGGTATGGGGTCTGGGACCTCCATGGACCTTGCTATCCGGGCCAGGGGCTACGGGCTGCGTGTGCCGGAAGAGGGGTATACGGGGAGTAGAGGTATACGGGCAGAGTCCTTCCATGGAACCTACCTGCTGGGCCGGATCGGCGCCGGAGGAGGTACATACAGAGATACTATGGCACTTGAGATCTTCATGCATCATATCATTCATGGTCGAGGTTCCACCCTTGTTTGCTGTTTGCTGATTGTACGCTCCGGTAGTATGGGATGCCGGAGGGTTTGTTTTCACTTGTTTGTGTTCCTCGGTTGTATGGGCGGCCGGGGACTGTAGGTAGATTTTTGCTATTTACTTACAGAGTTGTTCTCTATTAGGGATGAGTATGAGATTGGTTACTGCTAGACTGTTAGTTTCTGGATTTGAGATTGTTATGATTAGTTGGGTTGATTCATGTCTTGAGCATGCCTATTGTCACTCTTTCTCTCTTCTTCTTACACTTGAGGTTACCGGTATACCGTCCATTTCGTAAACTTATTTTATATACACTGTTATTGCAAGGACCCCAGGTGCGTTGTTTCTTACTTTCACCTGTGCTTGGTGTGTATATTCTGCTTGCTAGCCTCACATGTGGTTCTGTTGATTTCCCTCTGGGCTAGTTCCTGTGTACCTTTCGTTGATTTCTGTGACTACTTGCTTCTATTCTGTCTATTACTACGCTTTTATCTTATATGTGCCCAGTCGGCCTATGATACCTACTGGGTACCTTATGCTTCGCATTTGGTACTCACCCCTACCCCCTGCATCTTTGGGTGCAGATCCTAGCGTGGGCCATCGCCGCTAGACCGTTGTGATTCGTGCTTGGAGATCTGCTGAAGACTACTTCCGGCTGAGGGTGAGCTCTTGGCGATCGGAGCTTAGCTTTAGTTTATCTTTTGCTTCATGTACTCTATTACCATTCAGAGACATCTGTATATATAGATTTGGGTTATTTGTACTCCATGTATGTAGTTTGGCTCTGTACTATGATACCATGTCTTGGGGTTTGGTTTAGTTTCCGCATATGTATATATTTATATACCTGTTATCTATTTTATTCGTCTTGTTCTCTTATTTGTTAGATAGTAGCCCATTACTAACCGTTCTGGGCTACAGGGATTGGTTCACCTACCGGAGGTTGTAGGTGCCATCATGACCGAGAAATCGGGTCGTGACACCTCAGAACCCAACAATTGTGTAGCAAAACTAGACAAGGCATAAAACTTGGCCTCATAAGCAGAGAACGACATATTACCCCTATTCCAGAGCCTGGAACTCATCCTTTTTGCGATCTCTCAAAGTGCGAGGCACATACTTCTCTAAGAAGAGAGCGTGAAACTGCTCCCAAGTCAGTGGGGTTAAAGTAGATGACCAATATTCCACATGAGACCTCCACCACTGCTTAGCATCACCCTGCAACTGAAACGTGACAAACTTAACCCCATGTTGTTTCACAATGCCCAGCTTGTGCAGCCTCTCATAACAGTCCAATATAAACTCATAAGCATCTTCCTTTTCAGTTCCCTGAAATGTAGGAGGTTTCAGCTTCAGAAATTTAGTCAACATCTCATGCTCATTCCCTGTCATAATTGAACCCCTAATTGGTCGGAAGAAGTCGTTTGTGCCCGATGCTTCATCCATTCTAGGAGCTATAGTAACCGCTGGCTGAGTACCCAAAACCTAATCCGATGTCCCTGTGGGGTTGGCTCCAGCACCAACCAGCTTACTCAGGAAGGACCACACTTGCTGAAATGCTTCGGGTGTGATAGGGGGAAGGCTTGCACCTCCAGCCGGTGCTGCCTCCTTCTGCTCTACACCCTCCTCAACTACAATCTCGACTTCCTCTCCAGCCTGATCCTGGGGTAAGGGAGGGGTCATCTTACGTGCTTCTGCAGCCGCCTGAGCTTCACCGATTGCAGGTGTTGCTCTACCTCGGCCCCTTCCCCTGCCTCTTCCCCTACCTCTGATAGTCGGGCCCGCTGGTCTCTCTCTGTTATTCCTTGTGTTAACCATCTGCGTACTGAAGCATGAACAAAGTCAGATACCAATTTGTATCACCAGATACCAATTGGGATAAAGTTATAGCATGAAGGAAGAAAGAACAGATAGTTTTCCTGAAGTCCTATAGCCACTCGAAGAAAAATACGGACGTCTCTGCACCATTCTGCAAGACTCTACTAGACCTATTTTGGTAAGACGAGATCAACGAACCTAGGGCTCTGATACCATCTTTGTCATGACCCAAACCACCGCCAGTGGCACTCACCCAACCCCAGGGTGAGAGAACCATCAACCACCCCGACTTAACCATTCTAGCAGCTCAAAACCAGTATGCAAGAAAATAAACTAGCAATTCAATAACAAATCTCAAACTATTATAATAAACCTGCGGAAACATCCTCCAGAAGCTGAAAGTCATCGTATCAAAATACTACCAAAAGTCTAGAATGCGGGGATGCAACCCCAAAATAAACAAGAGTCTAAGCCCGAAACAAGTGGGCTACAAATAAAATGAAGAGACCAAGGTAGCTCGATCGAACAGCTCACCCTTGATGTCTGAAAGCGCTAGGACTACAGGTGAGGTCGCGTGTCACCCGCCGAAAGATTTCATGTACTCACAAAAAGAAAAGCAAGTGCAGAATCAGTATACAAACACCGTGTACTGGTAGGATCATCGGCCAGCTCTAATAAAACATAATATGAATAGTAAGCTATAGGAAACATGTAGTAAGTCAACAACTAGCTAGATATCAAATCCCTCTCCTAGCATGTTAACACATGAACCAAAACAACTATTCATCACACCAAAAACAACAATATATATACCCTTTTCCATATAACCCGAACCCACCAAAGATCCCCTAAGCTCACCTAAGTATTAGACATGCAATTCTGGTCTACACTAAGACCAAACTCACATTTAAATAAATCACCTGGCCTCTCATGGACCTCATGCAAATATCATTGTTCAAGAATACAACCCGACCCGCTCATGGAACCATCGAAAGAAAATAGTAATACAATTAAAGCAACCCATACCAGGCGTGGTTGGCACGACCCGATTTCTCAAGTCATGATGGCACCTACAACCCCCAGTAGGCAAACCAATTCCCGTAGCCCAGAATGGTTAGTAATGGGCTACTACCAAACCAATACGCACAATAATCAGAAAGTAAGCGGAAGCAGAATATAAATATAAGACAATGCGGAAGCAATTTACCTGAATATATACATAATGAAACTACACCAACCCCAAGACTTGGTATCGACAGTACAGAAGCTTCTAATAGAATACAAGTGCTAGAAGTAACAAAATGATAAGTACAACTGTCTCCGAATATACAAAGAGTAATAGTACAAAAGATGAGATGTGGTCAATCCCCGACCCGTCAGGCCCTCACCCTAGTCTCGAATATCCACAAAATCTGCACGAGTCTCCAACTCGATCAACGACGAGAACTCAACCAATATCTGCACAGAAAGTGCAAAAGTGTAGTATGACTACCAAAACAATGGGTACTCAGTAGGCATCATCGACCGACTGAGCGCATATAAGATATAAAAGCAGTAAGTAAAAGATAGAAAGAAAGCAGTCACTGAAGCAATAAAGGAAGCACAAGGAGCTAGCATAGAGAATAGACAACCAAAAGTTACAAGTAAAACATGCTAGCACAGAGATACAATTACACAGAATCACAGGTGAAGGAAAGGAGAACACACCTGGAGTCTTTGCACAATAATATAAGTAGGTAGAGAGAGAGAGTTGAGAAAATGGCAATATACTGGTAACCTCAAGTAAAAGGAAAAGACGAAAAGCAGTCTAACATACTCAAAATGGAATCAACAAGTATAAGAAAATCATAATACCAATCCAATCACATGATAGCATAACCAGGGAATCACCTCACAAGTACAACCCTAGGATGAAATAACTAGACCACAATAACCGAGAGATACCACTCAACTTCTCACAAGAATAGAACCAGAATCTCACACTCTGCTCAGAAAGCCACATAAAAGTGCCTCAGTAAGATAGGACTCCCTAGCCCTCTCAATAATCAGACATCCCACAACTGAGGGCTCAACAGGTTAACCATCACTAATGCTTTGCTAATCGAGTTCCAAGCCAAGATCTAAATAAATACAGGAGTAAATATAGTCTACCTACAGCCCCAACGGGCCCATACAACTGAGGAACGCAATAAAGTGAAAATAAACCCTCTGGCCCCCCATACAACCGGAGCGTACACTGAACACATAGCAAACAAGGGTGGAATTAATGCATGATATGATATTATTTGATAGTAACCATTATTTTCCCTCTCTGGTACCCCGCGGGTCCGTATAGAGGAGAGACCCATGGAAAGCTCTTTCCCGTGTACCTCTCCTCCATTGTACACCCCTCCTCCTGGCATGCTACTTCGGCCCATAGCATGTGGCCCAGGAACGATGGGG
This sequence comes from Jaltomata sinuosa, assembly GCA_003996215.1. Lineage (NCBI taxonomy): Eukaryota > Viridiplantae > Streptophyta > Magnoliopsida > Solanales > Solanaceae > Jaltomata > Jaltomata sinuosa. The sequence goes on from QJPP01000142.1 coordinate 916,974, forward strand.
GTCCATAGAGTTCTACCTTTCGACCACATACAGAAACTCAATCTGAAAACGTGTCCTCTGGAATCAAGTTTGGGTTCAAGCCAGTGGCTAAGTCTCAAATGTAGCTCAAAACTCTAAATCTCGTAGTACATGCCCGGCTTTGACCCGGGTCTAAAACAGTAGTAGTAATCTCAAAAGACCCTCTCACAGGGTACTCGAGGTATAATTGAGTCTAAATCAGTGATAAAAGTCTCAGTAACCCCCTCCGAGGGCGCTCGGAGTATAGCCGGGTCTAAAACAGTAGTAAATCAAGTCTAGTGCTCCGTCCGGCAGAAACTAGCATCAGTAATAAAATCAAGTCTGGTGCTCTTCCCAGCAAAGACTAATACCAGTAATAAAATCAGTGCAAAAATATCCAAAAATCCCCTTTTCTATCATCAACAGTACCAAAAAGGGCCCTCAGGGACATGCAAATTTAGGAAAAATGTCTGTAGTGGCTCGCAGCAAAAAATGTAGTAAAACATGAAGGGGAAAAGCTTTTTCATGGATGATATGCACGCACACAAATATAAATTAGTCCAACGGCTCACAACAACTCCTATCAGCCCTGCACAGGCCCAGCAGCTACTCATCAGACATAACAAGCCTAAAAGGATCATCTCTATGTCCGGGACTCGCGAACATTCCCCAAATAACCCACCATATATTTTCCAGAGCCAATACAAGGCCACACAGGACCACAAGGGTAATATACAATACTATGTGAATACTAGAAACAACGTATGAATTAAACGGACGAACAAGGCAGACAAGGTCCCGTTTCCCAAAGTTCTTGTCTGTTCTTGGTCTAAAACAACACACAATAACCAAAATCAATCTTTATGGCCTATAATTTACCCGGATTATACAAAAATCCCAAACCCCAGGCCAACCATGATTATTCCACCCTTTCCCGGGCTTTTCCACCATTAATTCACCTATTACTACCATTTTTATGGATACATTTAGAGAATTAATGTCACATGATCATAATCTAACGATATCATCAATACCCAAGAACTTCTACACCTTAGAATCCCTTATTTCCCCAGATTCTACCATCCTAGGTCATTACAAACCTTTCCCCAAGCCCACCCCTAGCAATTCTATAGCGTAAGAAAGATAGTACGAAGTTTAGGGAGTAGAATTCTTACCTTTAGGACAAAAATTGGTGGAAAACTGATGAAATATTACCCAAAATTGCCTTGCCCTTCTCCCAAAATGTGTTGAAGAAAACTGACTATTTTTGGAAAATTTTATGCATTAAGTCCCGTCATGCTCCGTTATAGTGGTCCACTTTGCTATAGCAGTACCGCCGTAGCAGAATCGACCGCTATGGCGGAGGCTGACCGATGTTGACTTCCGATGTAGTGGTATTTTCTCCGCTATGGTGGAGGTTGATATAGCAGTTTATCAACCGCTATGGTGGTTGACACGGGACAAAAATTCATAAAGTTCCCTAAATTGGTCCATTTTACAACACACTCGATTTTCTGACGTCCTGGAACAATCCCTTCACATCAACCTTGATACCAAGAGTTCTACTTACCCGAATTGGATTTCAAAAAGTCCCCTGAATTCCTTTATGTCTTAGCTAAATGGAAAACTAGCTCAAAATAAGACACATTACCCAATCCTTACCTAGATTTCCCTAGACCATACCTCGCTACAAAACCGGCCGAGACTAGCCTAGCCCAGAATTTTCAACTCCCAAACTCAGAAGTTTTCTAACTTGAAATTTAGAATGAAAAGTCTACCCATAATGATGAACCCAGTCGCTACAATAATACCAAGGATAACTAACATGGAAGACCATCGAGTAGATTATTAGAATGACAAAATTCCCCATGCCACAGACATTGCCAAAACATGGAACAAGAAGACTTTCCTGGATGAAAAAAGTATAGAACTAGACAGGTATCATGCAGGCTATGCAACAAGATTCATTGAATGGTTGCATAAGAATCTTGAGGGCACTGCAATCACAAGTGTCAAGAGGGGATGATTTATGAGTGATAAGGAAGCTGAAGCGCAAGTGCTATATACCACGTTCAAGAGAAGGGCGCTGGACTCTGAGGCTAGGCATCAACAACCTTATGATAATAATGCAAAAGAGATAACAGAATTGGGTAAGGATCGAGACTCCTGGAGGCAGCGTGCTTTGAGTTTAGAATATAAAGTGCAAGATCTTCGAGAAGAAAATTTAGCAAACAGGGTGTAGAATATCTCAAAAAGGAAGATCTAGGAAGATATCAAGCACTATCCTACATTTGGACAAGCCGCCACCATTTTGACAAAGCTTTAGAGCCCCCAAGGATGCAAACGATGAGGAGGATATCATTAAAATTTAGTTTAGTTTTTATCTTATTACATTGTATGGCAAGTTTTGCGACAGTTTTTTTATTTAATGCAAATTTTATTTTTTTGGAGAATTCGTTCTGGAGTAAAATGACTTTACATCATGAATATTTATCTCTCAAAATGATAGGCCTATCTCTGGCACAAAAGAGGTCCCCAAGCTAGGAAACGTCATTAAAATGCTTACCTCTTTAAACTTTTCTTCTATCGTATATTCGGTATTATATTTTCTTATCACTAACTTTTTATTTTTTATGTTTATTTTTTTCTCCATTTTCTAAAGGTTGATATGTGCATACTGGCATATCATACAAGATCGAAAGAGACTCCTCCTCCTCCTCCTCCTCCAAGTCTAAACCATCGAGGAAAGGAAAAAATGGGTGACAAAAATAGTGCTAGTGAAAGGATTGGCACAAGTAATCAGAAAGAAGTCTCAGAAAGTGTTGGGGGAGAACATAGTGAATTAATTTTAAATATGGAACAGAGAATCATTCACCTACAAGACAAATTGTTACAAGTTCCTAACATGGCCAAATTGTCCTTCATATTGAACACTCCTCTTGAACCACAAGTTGAGGGAAATAGCACCACTAAACCCCAAGCTACAACTAATGTATCACAACTCCAAAACAACCTACAACACACTTATACCCCCAAAAAAATAGCCAATGTCACCTCCACAACAGTATCCCATATATCAGCTCCATTAAATTCCCAAACTCATAATATACATTCTGCTTGTACTCCAAACATATCCTATACCCACGCTGCAGGCAATCATAATCTGAAACCCATATACATCAAAACAACCCATTTTACCCATCACCCACATGAATCTGAACCCTCAGAAAAGGACATATTTATATAAAGCATGGACAAAAAGTTAGAGATGATAGCCAGCATATTATAATATGTGGAAGGCAGTAGAGGGGTAAAGGATCTAAGTTACGAAGATTTCTGCATGCACCTAGATGTTGAACTACTGGAGGGGTACAAACCTCCCAAATTTAAGTTGTTCAATGGGACTGGGGATCCCAAAGCACATCTGTAGATGTATTATGATAAATTATTGGAAGTGGGAAGAGATAAGAAGATACAAATGAAATTATTTATGAGAGCCTCACCGAGGAGGCATTGGCATAGTACATTGAGCAAGATGCAAAGAAATGGTCAAAGTGGATTGACATGGCCTTTGATTTTGTGGAGAGGTTTGGGTTCAACATTGACAATGCCCCAAACTAGTTCTACATACAAAACTTGAAGAAAAAGCCTAATGAGTTATTTTGGGAATATGCTATGAGATGGAGATCTGAAGCCGCCAGAGCCCGACCTTCAATGGATGAGGCTCTGATGAAAGACTATTCCCTTTGAGTCCTAGAGCCACAGTATTATGAAAAAATAATGTTCAGTACAAACAAGAGTTTTACTAAAATCATCCAAGTAGGGAGAGGATAGAAGAAGGTATCAAGAGTGATAGTTTTATGAATTTGGAAACCTTGTAGGCTACCAACAAGTCCTTACAGTCTGGGGGATCACCGAAAATCAAAAGAAGAAGGAAGTAGTACCATATTGATGGAATAGGCTCTAAAAACCACTGCCCAAACCTCTACACCACCCCTTCCACAATACTAACAACCTAAAATACCATACCCTATGCCTCTTTACCAAGCTCCATATCAAATGCACACATACCAAGCACTCCTTTGGCTGAGCCTACAGCCCAATTATATGAAAGACTCAAGGTAGCTGGCCTAATCACTCCCATTCCTGCCTTAGTTGTGGACACTCAAGCTAAGTGGTATAATCTTAACAAATTCTATGCATATCACTCGGGGATGAAAGGGCACACCACTGAAGTGTGTCGCTCACTAAAAAACCAAATTCAGAGGTTGATTGATACAAAATTTATTCAGTTAAAGGACCCTGCTTTGAATGTCACTAATAATCCACTCTCGAATCATCAAGTGAACATGTTAGAGGTTGATGAAGTAGTGGATTTAGAGGGTTTTATTTGGGTCATAAAGCAAGAAGAAGATATTGTGACAGTAACACAAATGCCTGTTACAACATAAAGTCATGTTCCATTTGAAGTTGAGGTGGTTGCACCTAAGAGGCAAGGAAATACAGCCACCTAAACTTTGAATTAAACATGACTTTGTGTTATAGCAAGCATACAGTTCCAACATACTCTACTTGCTTAACGACCCAAATAAAACTCTCTAAATCCACTACTTCATCAACCTCCAACGTATTCACCTGATGATTCGAGAGTGGATTATTGGAGACGTTCAGAGCGAGGTCCTTTAACTGAATAACTTTTGTATTAACCAACCTCTAAATTTGGTTTTTTAGTGAGCGAAACACTTCAGTGGTGTGCCTTTTCAACCCCGAGTGATACGCACAAACTTTGTTAGGATCATACCACTTAGCCTAATTTTCCACAACTAAGGCAGAATGGGAGTGATGAGGCTAGCTGCCATGAGTCTTTCATACAATTGGGCAATGGGCTCAACCGAAGGAGTGTACTGTTTGATTGACCTCTTTTCAAAGTTGGCTTAGGGTCTATAATATTGGGTAGGTGGGGGTGATTGAAATTGGAAAGGCTGGGCATTATAAATGGGATAGGAGGGAATTTGGTATTATGGTGAAAAGGGTGCTTGGTATGTGGGCCTTTGATATGGAGCTTGGTAAGGAGGAATGGGGTATGGTATTGGAGGTTGTTGGTATTATTATAGGGGGCGGTGTAGAGGTTTGGGAGTGGTTTTCAGAGCTTGTGCCATCATTATGGTGCCTACTTCATTCTTCTTTCAATTTTGGTGATCCCCCCAAGACTATAAGGACTTGTTAGTAGCCTGAAAGGCTTCCAAATTGATAATACTGCCACTCTTGATGCCTTCTTCTTCCTCTCCCCTACCTGGATGATTTTACCAAAACTCTTGTCTATAATAAACATTATTTTTTCATAATACTGCAGCTCTTGGTCTCAAATGAAATAGTCTTACATCTGAGCCTCATCCATTGGAGGACGGGCTCTGGCAATTTCTGATCTCCATCTCACAACATATTCCCAAAATAACTCGTTGGGATTTTTCTTCAAGTTCTGTATATAGAACTAGTTTGGGACATTGTCAATGTTGAACCCAAACCTCTCCACAAAATCAGAGGTCATGACAGTCCACTTATATCATATATTCACATCCTACTCAATGTAACATGTCAAAGCCTCCTTAGTGAGGCTTCTCATAAACAATTTTATATGTATCTTCTACTCTCTTCTCACTCTCACCAATTTGTAATAATACATCTGCAGATGCTCTTTGGGATCCCCAGTCCCATTGAACAACTCAAATTTGAGAGGTTTGTACCCCTCTGAAAGTTCAACATATAGGTGCATGCACAAATCTTTTTCCTTCACCCCTTTACTGCCTTCCACATATTACAGTTTGCTGCTTATCATCTCTAACTTTTGGGCCATGCTTTATATCAATAGGTCCTTTTTTGAGGGTTCAGATTCAGGTGGATGATGGGTAAAAGAGGTTGTTTCGACGTATATGGGTTTTAGATTTTGATTTCCTAGAGCATGGATATAGGATATGTTTAGAGTGGAGGCAGGTGGAATATTATGAGTTTGGAAATTTAAAGGAACTGAATATATGGGATATTATTGTGGAGGAGGACATTGGTTATTTCTTGGGGGCATAAGTGTGATGTAGATTATTTTATGGTTGTGATACATTAGTTGTAGCTTGGGGTTTAGTGGTGGTATTGCCCTCAACTTGCAGTTTAAGAGGAGCGTTCAATGTGAAGGACAATTTATCCAGGTTACAAACTTGTAACAGTTCGTCTTGTAAGTCAATGATTCTCTATTCCATTCTTAAAATTAATTCACTATGTTCTCCCTCAAAATTAATTCTCTCTGATCCATAAGTCAATGATTATTTTGTACGTTCAATGTAACAGTACAAAAAGTCTTCCTTTCTTTCTTAAAGTCCGTGTCAAGTCAAAGTAACTCATATAAAATGGGACGGAGAGAGTAGTGCATTTGGTTGTCAAAATATGAGTGGAACTCATACAAGTTTTGTATGGCACAATGTGTATCTCATGCATAATAAATTTTTTCGAGTATAGCTTAAGATTTTACAGTTGCTCTCTTTAAGCAATTATGTATCAAGAATCTCCCCATATACCTGATGAGCTTGATTTTCCTTGCAAAGACCCATTTGTTGATTATAACGTTGTGGGTTCATGTGATGGGTTGTTCTGTATTTCTGGGGGTTCTCGCGATCTATTTCTATGGAATCCGTCTATAAGAAAGTTGAAGGAACTGCCATTTTCAGGAAGTAATGTGCATTCTAGTTCGTATCTGGCTTATGGTATTGGTTATAATGAGTGTCAAAATGATTACAAAGTTGTACAAGTTATGGGAAGTACACACAGTGACTATGGGTTTCAGAATGAGTTTAGGGTTTATAGTCTAAGAACTAATTCTTGGGAAATGATTCAAGAGTACCCAGGTGTTATATTTTGTAACGATCCTGCTAAATTTGTAAAGGGAAGACTCCATTGGATTGCTACTCGTGTTAGCGGTAAGAATGACTCATGGTTTGTCTCTTCATTAAACCTCGTCGATGGGACATATGAAAATGTAGCATTGCCAGATCTCATCTATGTGTATTTTGTGACTATTATAAAGTCCGGATGGACTTGTGGAGTCGTGGACTAAGGTGGCTTCAGTCCCTTATTTTGCAGCTATTGAGCATCCGGTTTTGCCAGTTTTCATCTCCCATAATGATGAAATTTTGCTGCAACACGGTTCAAGTTTATTGCTATATAATTCAACACATAACACTTTCAAGCATCCTCAAGTTCAGATCCATCATGGTTATGGAACTAAATTTAGTTTGTACATTGAAAGTCTTGTTTCACCACATTTTGTGGTGGAGGTTTGAAAAGCTATGGATCAATGAGTGAATGATGGAAATTTGTGCTAAGGTCTTCCTTATGTGGTTTTGTGCATCATGATAAACTAACAAAATCTTCACTCTATGATTCTGGATTTTGGCAAAAGAAGAAAAAAGGAAAATTTTGGCTCTTAGGAAGACAACTAGATCATCAAAGGGAATAAAGTGCTATGGATGTTAGTATGACACTTATGGCAGGAGTTGGTTCTTTCAAAATTTCATCCTTTACAAAAGTAGGTGACGCCAACAAATCGGCCTTTTAGAATCTTTAAGTCAGCTTGGAAGTTCCTCCAAAGTTTTATTTATTCCCCACTTCTCTGACTCGATGGTTCGAATGCAGTGCAAACGCAGTGCCCAACATGCTCGCAAGGGTGGCTGAGTTGGTTGAACAAGGGGTCTCAGGTTCAAAACCCCCTGCATGCTTTCTCAGTCGAGCTCGTCGGACGGGGCTGCCTAGTGCAGTTTGCCTCTTATGTGTGGTTTGTGGGTTTTACATTGGAGCAGGGCTTACCCTGTGCAAATCCAAAGGGTAGTGACTATGGGTTCCCTTGTCATAAATAAAAAGTGCAGTGCCCTACATGTTTATTGTGGAAAAGGAACCACTGGTTTGAATACTACCTTCTGCAGGACAGCACAAGATTGAGAGTTGGAGTACCATATCATTTTTCCAATTAATTCAAGCTGACAAAACAAAATAAGATGGGGACAAGTTGGGACAACAATTTTCTATCCGTTCTCAGCACTACATGTCTACATCATAGTCGAGTTGGGACAAAAGGAGCATTACATAATGCTGATGAGTAAAAGCTCTAAGAAGCTGCACTCTCGGCATGAAAGCAGAGGAGACAGTCAACCATATTTTTTACTTCATTGTATGAGGAGTGCATTAGCTCTTTTTGATCTTAGTATTTTCCCTCTTAATTATCTCAGCGATACATGCTTTTGTTAAAGGTCAGTAAATCAGCACTAACAAAAGCAATTTTCAATACTTCTCCTTTGCGTTACTGCAATTTTTAAAAAAAATATTCCTTCTCAATTTCTCCTTCTATTGTTTGTGCTTGAGGATTGTTTTGTGCAACTTTGAACTTGCAGAATTTTGTAACAAGACTCTCTTATGGTATTGTGCATAAAAAGGTATTCTCAATAACCTTGTCTTGTTTAAAAGCTCTTTTAAAAGTATGTTTAAGGTTGGTGTTTGCCGAACTCGCAAAATCCACAAAACCTCTGCCGTTGTGTCCACTTGATTTGTCATTTAAATGCATTTGATCTGTCATTAAGTGAACCTCGAAGGCGCGACTAAGCATGTCTTTAGCAAAAAAAGGCGTAGTAAAAGAATATACTATATAGGTAATGTTAGGGAAAAAAAACTGTAATCACCAAAAGGGAAAATATAAAACTTGTAGGAACAAAATAATTGAAATAACTATAATTAAGATTTAAGTGACAAACACATGTACTATATGAGAAATCAATCCTAAAAATTTCTGCTTTAGATGAAAAAGATTTTACCTAAAAAATAAGTTTAATTTACTAAGTTAGTATGAAATTTATAATATTTTTCCTAATACAAATAATAAATGCATACAAAATAAACTTTCTCAACACATAAAACCAAAAAAACTAATATTGAAATCCACAATTTCAGTTTCTGCATACCATCATCTTCTTGCTTTCCCTCGGATGGATAAGTGGCTCGGCATTGCTATTCAGAATGGTGTAAAAGATTTGGTCTGTAAGGTTTCTGTGCCTCATACCCCTTCTCCCTATTTTCACATTCTTGGCAGCAAATTCTTTAAGAGGATTGGTTCTGTCAGGATGTAATCTGATCAATCTTTCATTATCTACTAGTACTCAAGTGGCAAGCTGCCATTCTTTGAGAAAGCTTTCTCTAACTAATGTTCGATTAGACGACAACATGCTTCAGACTCTGCTCAATTACTGTCCCTTGATTGTCGATTTCATAATTGAATATTGTGGTTTATTTACAAAGATTGAGCTGCGGAATCTTCAAATCAATTCAGTCTCTATTAGTAGCAACAAGAACCTGAGTGTTAAAATCCAGGCACCAACTCTACAACACTTCTTATTTTGGGTGTTTTTGGGATGAGTTCCCAGTATTGGACATAGTTGAATGTCAAAATCTAAAATCTTTAAGGCTATCAGATATGAGGATATCTGAAGGATTTCTCCAGCACCTTAGTTCTACATCTCAATTCCTTGAGAGGTTGACATTAGATGAACTTTCTACAGGGTTGGAAAGGTTCAAAATTTGTGGGAGTCAATCCTTAAAGTTCTTGGTGATTGAGGATTGTGTATCACTTGATTATGAGGGAGATCAAATTCCTGAGCTTAAAATTGCAAAAGAGTCTGGCCAACTGAAGAAATCACGAATAGGTCTTAATAGCTTGAAAAATTTAAATGCTGCATGGTTTGGTGAGCTGAGGAAACTTCTATCAAACTCAACCTCTTGGTCTCTAGTTCCCTTCATTTTGAGGAATGCAATGAGATCAACAGGAAAGATTTGGAACTGCACCATACAGTTGCAACCCCCGAAGTGAACGTTTTAGCTGGATATATAGAGTGGTCCGGGCAGTACCCAACGATTGTGGATGCTTTGCTATGGAGTTGTCATCCTAGGAGACTCTTCCTAAAATCAACTATTGAAATGATTGCTTGTTTTATGGATCGTTTAATGTATATGAAGAATTCGAGTCATTCTACTTCTCATGGAAGCAAGCCTTGGCATAGTCAATTAAAAGACATAAACGCCTACAAATTAGACTCGGAAAATTAGCGTGTGGAACTCAAAAATGGAGAGCTGGCAATGAGGACCCTTACAGAGACGGAGGCAGTTTCGTTTCTGTTAGATTGGTGATGTAGTTTATTCTAGTGCAAATTGAATGCACTTATTCATTTATACAATTTACTACTTTAAAGTTAAGTTCTCCCGTAGTCCCATTGATTTTTTCTTAAGAATAGTCTTTAGATACTCAACCTGTTGGTGCATACTGGTACAGTTGTACTGAACTTATTAGATGTAATTGTAGCATGGTACATTTCTTCAGAGACGAACGCAAGCGCTTCGTATGGAATAGTTTGTAGCTTAAACCACTACGCTTGATTTTGGCAGGATGTTCATAGATGCAACCCGACTAGTACTTTCAGCAGTGCCCCTCTTCTGCGAGGGCATTTCGTGCTTTTATTTTCAATTTTCAGTAATCCCACTCACAGTATAATTAGGAGTGAGACATGACCTTCAAAATTTATTTGTTGACTAGATTGTACAGGATGGGCATCCTCTTGGTGCCAATATATTTGTTTTGAAATGAAACCTTTCTTCACTTGGGCTGCTTTGTTTTCAACAATCTTTACAAGACTTGTGGTTTTAGTTTGATAAGCATTGAATCAGTATTGCATGAGATCTGACAGACAAAGATATATAGTTGCATTTCCTAAAAACAATTTTGTATGGATGACCTTAGTTGAACTGGATCTGCCTATAAGCTCGTATTGCTCTAAGAACACAATGTAAAGGGAAAATAGTTGTTGTTTCCGAAATAAAGGTGTTCTAAGCCATTAACCTTGAATATCAATCGAGGTATGTCTATACATCTGTATAACAGCCCCTGGAAACATGTTATAAAAGCATTTGGATTCAACGTTGAAACCTAACCGCAAGATCAAAGACATGACCATGAGAAGCTAGCAGTTCAGCTCAAGATCAGTGTGTGATTTTGATACTTTATCATACCCTTTTCTCAAATAGAAAAATGAGAAGAATTTAAAACGTTCACGCCATAATCCGTAAAACTTCACCTACAAAATAATGTTACCACACTGTCTACTGACTTCCTCACTAGTACTGAAAAAAGAAAAGGTTTCTTTTTCCATAAAAAATGATGATTCATTGTACCAGCTCTCAATCAAACTAGCTAGAAATTATAATTCTTTTTTTCTCTTTCCTTTTTTTAAGGAGTACAAAAGAAGAACATAACGGAAGATTTTGGAGCAATGGTAAGGTTTTCTACCTGTGATCTATAAATCACGGGTTTGAACTGTGGGATCAGTTACTAATGCTTGTGTTAGGGTAGATTTCCTACGTTACACCTCATAATGTATCCCTTTCCCGAATCTTGTATCAACACAAGATTCTTCGTGCAACTGGTTGTCCTTTTTAGGATACAGAAAAAGAAGCAATTGTACTTGAAAACTAGAGGAAAATCCAGACAGAGTAGCAAGAGTTACTCTCGACAAAATGTCCCTCTTCAAAGATGAAAAAATTGATTCAACATCTCGAACTTTGACAAGCTTTTCATTACTTCTTGAAGATTTCCGTTCTAAGCATATATATCAAATTTCTATAACATGACGGAAACTCACCTTCTGGTATATTTTTGAGAGATGTGAATGCTCAAGGAAATACACCTGTTGGAAAAAAGGTCAATGTTAAAAGGGTTTTACTAAAATAACAAGTATCAACTGATAAGATAGATCATTTTCTTTTAGAGTTCAACATGTTCGGGGAAGATGCAAGTAGCAATGTGCAACTTCTTTTAACAGATGAACACTGTTTATAGCTTTCTGTTTCCCCTTCAAGCTGCTCCGGTGAAGTCTAATAAATGTACTGAAAGAAATACATTGATTCAATGGCCGTTAAAATCCTGAAATTTTTACTAGTGTATATATTCATAATGTGAAACACAATGAGCCTCCTGTAGGCGCTTTATTTAATCTTCACAAACTCCTAATTTCTCTGATATGCATATTGGTTTCTTCCTGACTAAGAGAGATTGATTGTGATTGCCAAGGCGTTAAGCCGAATAGTAACCATCTTCACACGGAGTACAATAACAGGGAAATGCCTTGGATTCTCAACTAATTTGATCATTTTGCACTACCATTGAACAACCTCAAGGATTCAAAGATACCCTAGTGTAGTTTCAGGGTTCAAGGGCTATCATATATTTGTCAACTGGATCAACACTTGCAAGAACACGTAATTGGCATCCTTTTGCCTATAAATGGATTCAAGATTTGAACTTTATGGCATCGAGTTCGAAATTCTACCACAACCTATTTGATTGCAAACTCTATTATTTGTACTTATTTAGTGGACTTTTAACATATATACCGATCTGAGCCGAAGCTAACTCAATGGCCTCTGACGCTGTAAAGAGTCATGATGATAAGCTGTACCAGGGGAGAACAAACGAAGCCACTCATGAAATTAAGCTTTGTGGTGCTCTCTCAATTTCCAGACAATTTTGGATAATAAAAGAGACAATTTCAACTTCAAAGCGATGAATCAAGAATTTGTAAAGAGCATGTGTATATTCACAGAGGAGAATTTGAGAAGACATGCAAATCATATGCATGGGCTGTTTCGACAAGACAATGTTTAAAAGCCTTCATGCAACAGTATTACAAGCCCTGATTTTTTTGTTTACTTTTAATGTTGATGTCCAATACCAAATCAATCCTTGACCAATTAGGACTTGCAAGGAAAGATTTAGGAGCTTTCCCATTGCTTATGCTGCAATACTACACGAAGAGAATCTTTGGCGCTAGCATGATCCATCTCATTGTCATGTCTTGATATTTATTATACTTACATAATCCACCTCAACATCACTTTGAAAGGTCAAGTGCACCACTTTATCTTCCTTTTTTTTTATGGAGGATTTATAAACTTACCAAATTATTAGGTCGCACAATAACCACATGCCCAATGACCTTTTCATACCGTATTAATAATTACCTTCACCTTTTGAAGGACCATTTTAAGAACTCATCTTGTTCTTTTTTTATATTATCACAATGATGAATATTATTATTATTTTCCTTCATGTCCACAATCATACATTCAACCACTAGTCTTTTTCAGATACATTATGTACTGCTAACGCATTTTTTTTAGGGAATGGAGTAAATTCAGTGGGATGAGCTTCACAATTTTTATCAAGAGCATATTATTTTCCCTTAGTCATCATTATACATCAATATAGTGCATTGAGGCTTGAACCCAATGGAGTACCCATATGAAGGCATGTTAGGCCATAATATGACGGGACTCGAACCCAACATCGTATCATAATGGTGCACCAAGATTTTAACTCAATTTTTACCCTCTTGGTGCGATAGAACTTGAATCCACCGTCTTACGCTCTTAGTGTAATGGGACTTGAATCCATAATCTTACCTTCAATCAATGACATAATAGCTCAAAGTACAACATAACTCACTCTTGAGTCTTTAGAAATATTACCACTGAATAAGTGAATTAAGTTTCAAAAATATAATCATTCTTGTGATCTACCTAGTCTTCATTAATTGGAACATCCTCAATAACCATATTTATTAGTATTCTATGAAAAAGCTTTCCAGTCGTTCATAAATACAATTATAGAGAACACAATAACTTTGTATAAGATGTACAGTAACACTATTGCAATAAGACTAGACCATAAAGAACTACATGTTGACTGTAATTTATTTACAACTTATAAAATAATTTTATTTTCAATTAGCTTATAAATATATACAAAGCAATATTAAATATGCTGACATAAGTCTTGCTCAAAGAAAAATCATTTGCATCAATCATCTCGAATTAAAATGATAGGAATGGCTTAGTACAGTAAAATAATGATGCATTATCACAAGCAAAATATATATAGATCCCACATACAAAAGAAAGCATTGTAGCAGTATTAGTAATTTACCTTGTTCCGGAGAGGGAAACAATAAACACAACCTTGTGATGATATTGGTTAGAAATTCGTGTTGATAACGTGTTATAAATTGATGGCAAATGAAATACTACAAAGCAAGACATCTTAGACAAGAGATGTAGAAAGAGAGAACTTTTCTTCTATTGAGTGTATCTTACAAAGGTGAACAACATCCCAATTTATAGGATAAGAAGTCACTCCAAATATCACCAATATTAAGCGCCCAAATTAATAAATACATTCTTATCCACATAAGATTCATGTAACCTAGTAAATAAGTTTAGATATCCATTCGATAAATATGAATTTCATAGCAGAATTATACTTTTTCGCAAAAAAAAGGTGTCTGTTACAAATCCTGTGAATATGGATGTCCTTTCCGTTACTTCTATTGGTTGTTAATGTATCAATTTATTCATGTACCTAATAAATGAATTCATCTATTCATGTATTTGAGATGACAATTGGTGAACTATAAATAGGTTGTCATCCTCCTATGAAAGATACATAAAAGTACTGAAGAAAGTAATAAGAATTATACTCTCCTTTATCTTTTGTCTCATTTATTGTTTAGTCTTTATATATATTTTTCTTAGTTTATAACACGTTATCAGCACGAGTCTCTAACCAATTGACACCCGCTTAAATTGAAATTATCTTTTTCCTAAAAGGTAGTCAATTTTCTTTCTGACTCAAGTATACACTTCTATGTTTATAACATTTTTAATAGGACCTTCGTAAATCTTGAGTTTGCAATTTAATTATTGCATACATGACTTACTTTTGATATTATTATGATATGACTTGATATAATAATCAATATGTTTCATGTTTAAATTATTATGTTATTATATGGCCACTAACTTATATATAATTTTAAATTAAATACTACGTAATATATATATATATATATATATATATATATATATATATATATATGTATATATATATATGTTACATACATATATATATACATGTATATATATATATATGTATATATATATGTATGTAATATATATATATGTATGTATATATGTATGTAATATATATATATGTATGTATATATGTATGTATATATGTATGTAATATATATATATGTATGTATATATATATATATATATGTATATATGTATATATATATATATATATATATATATATATATATATATGTATGTGTATATATATATGTATGTATGATAGTAGGCTAGTTAGAATACTCTTAATTATTTTAATGTCATATGTTTATGATTATCATTTGTGTGTCATAAAGAATCATAATAATAATAAAAGAAACTTATAACTCTTTTGACGTTAATTCCATTAAGATTAGTTGGTAAATACGTTTAAAATAATTAGAAAAAGAAAACGTCTTTAATATATAGTTTCAATATTTCATGAGTTCACATGTTTTGTAACCCTCTATGTTCCTGCATATAATTTATTTTCCACTCATATTATATTTTATGATTTGAAATATTAATTTGCTACTTTTTATAAAGAAATCAACATGAGATTAATTTAACTATTTTTTATGATAGTTTTCACTATGTCGAATTTATCAAAGCTTGAATTCATGGTACTTGAGATTTCTGGAAAGAACTATTTGTCATGGGCACTTGATGCTGAGATTCACCTTGCCATTAAGGGCCTCGGTGAGACTATAGTCGAAGGAAATGAAGCATCAAGTCAGGATAAAGCGAAAGCTATGATTTTTCTTCGCCATCATCTTGATGAAGGGCTAAAATATGAATATTTAACAGTGAAAAATCTCTTTTGAATTATGGACTAATTTGAAGAAACGGTATGAACACCTAAGAGTCATGGTATTGTCAAGGGCTCGTTATGAGTGAATGCATTTACGATTTCAAGATTTTAAGATCATAATTGAGTATAATTCTGCTGTATTCAGAATAACTTTTCAATTGAAATTATGTGGAGAAACTGTAAAGGATGAGGACATGTTGGAAAAGACTCTGAATACTTTTCATGTCTCTATTATAGTATTACAGCAGCAATACCGTGAAAAGAGGTTTTAAAAATATTCTGATTTGATCTCATGCCTTCTGGTGGCTGAGCAACATAATGCCCTTTTGATGAAAAATCATGAAGCTCGTCCTACTGAATTTGCTCCATTCCCTGAAGTGAATATGATAGCAAAAGATCAAAAAATTTGAAGAAAGACAAAATGATAATCGGGGCAATAATAAAATATATATGGGCGAGGCAAAGGCAAGAAACGATATAATAATCATTGGGGTGGTGCTCACCGTAAAAGGAAGAACTGTAACACCCCAGAAACGTATCCAGCTATCTAAGTTAAAAACCTCAAAAAAATTCCTATTTCATAAATGACGGGTCCAAACCACGGACCGTGGTTTGAACCACGACTCGTGGAATGGATCCGTGGTTCAGTCCCTGCAAGTTTAGCCTCTGTTCTGAGAACCACGAGTGGGTTCTACGAACCGTAGTTCATTCTACGAGTCGTAGTTCAACTCGTGGAACTAGACCTGAGAACTGTAAGTGTTCCCAGGGACCACGAATCCAAACGATAACTCGTCGTTCAAACGACGGGTCCGTCCTGTCTACTCGTGGAAAGTCTTCTGAGAAATGACTTTTTCCTAAGTCTCTCCAGGAACCACAAGTCAAGTCTACGACTCGTAATTTGAACGACGGACCATAGTCTTGAGTCGTGGTTAGAGTCAGTTGAACCCCAGACGACGACTCCTAATGACAATCCGTCATTCCTTCTACGGGTCCGTCCTGTTGACCCGTAGAAGTGAAGCTGCAACTTGAAATTTCCAGCCTGAGTTCTACGACTCCAGACGATGAACCGTCATCCAAACCACGACTCGTAGACTTAGTCGTGGTCACTGAAAGATGACCAATTTCCATCTTTTTCCCAATTAATTCCTAGGGGCATTTGGATCATTTCCCACCCTATTATGTATTAAGTGAGGTTGTTTGACTACGTTTAGAAGGGGTTTTCACCCATATTACCCTAAGTCCCTCTTAGGTTCATCATTCTTCACTCAAAGAGGAAAAGTTGCTCTCAAGCTCAAGTCTCTAAGCTCCAAGTCAAGTCTCCTAATTCTTTTCCAATCAAGTGGGTAATCTTCCACCAAGGTATGTGGGTATTCAATAAGGGATTCCTTCACCCTTATTCCCAAAACCTCAATCTTCTAAAATTGAACTTATGAATTTCTAAACTAGGGTTCTTACTCAATTCTTATGGGTCCTTCAAAAATTGTTTCCTCATGATTCTTCTATGGATTCTAACTCTAAATTGCATGGATTTCTATAAGTGGTTTCCTACTCATAATTTTAAGGTCAATTCTTATTTTGATTTATGAACTCATGAAACTAGAGTTTGGATCTAAAACTGGGAAAAGCTTATGAAATCAGTTTCTATGTTTAAATTCATGGTTTCTTCTTGATTACTCATGATTTAAGTATGATTCTCTTATTGGTTTTAAAGGCCCAAGCATGAAAGTTGATTTATAGTATGAAACTATGAAATTGCATGTTTTCAAGAGAAACTTGGCATGATTAGATATCATGGCCTTTATGTATTTATGAAATTGCATGCCTAATTCTTCAAGTATGAATTTAGAAAGAAAAGCATGTTTTTGAATTATGGCTATGCTAAGCTTATGAACTATGATATGAAAGTTGCATGATACCCGATGTGTTTTCATGCTTTATGTATAAGATTTGGCATGAGAGTATGCCCTTATTATGAACAAGATTTGGCATGAGAGTATGCCCTATGATATGATTATGAGCTATAGGTATGCATGTTTTAGGAGTAGTATTTAGCACCGAGTTGTACGGGGTGAGATTGCCCTTAGTCCCAGAAACTACGTTGCCAGCGTAGGTTATGAAATGAGATGTGCTTTAAAGGCTAGAGAGAGTGGATCCACATCTTCATGTATGGTGTCCTTGCATGAGCGGGGCATAGGACAGCTTTGCCAACTAGAGTTATATAGTTGGGTATGGTGACTTATTCCTTGGCAGGGTTCAAAGTCAGCTTTGCTAACTGGGGTTATACAGTTAGATTCCATGTAGCTCACATGGTCTCATGTCGGTTATAAGAAACTCCCGTATGTATGTTTCCTTTTAAGTTTTCTAAGCATTATGAACTCTCTTATGAAACATAATTTTGAAGTTGGCTTTTACCTTATTATTTGATTTCCACTATGATATCTTCTCACGATCTTTACTATGCATGGAATTACCTAAATACGTTTTAAAGCATGTTTCACTCTATTTATGCATTGCTCACATACTTAGTACATTCCATAGTACTAGCGCATATTGTGCTGCATCCTTTGATGATGCAGATTCAGACATACCTTCTTAGGTTCATGGCTAGAGCTCCAGGCCACTCCCTTAGTCAGATTTGGTGAGTCCTCGTAGTTCGAGGACTAGGCCTTATTTCTGTTTTTATGCTTCCTTTATGTACTAGATTGTCGAGTTAGTTGGGGTATTTTCCCATCAACTCTCTATGATAGTATTTGAGGCTTTTCAGAGATAGATGTTATGAGATGACTATTGAGTTGTACTTCTTATTCGACTCTCTTTTATATGATTATGCTTCCTATTTGGATTCTCTTATGATGCTTCCGCTATGTCTTATCCTTGTTATGCTTGGGAATGCTATGACCAAGGGTTATCTTGGGATCCTCGTGGTCCCGAGTCCTGGGTTACATCTAGGGGTAACCTCGGGGCGTGACAAACTTGGTATCAGAGCCTCAGGTTCAAGAGTCCTAGGATGTCTTAAAGCCGCATCGAGTAGAATCTCTTTCATGGGTGTGAAGCGCGCCATACTTATGAGGGGGAGGCTATGAGATGTTTTAGGAAAAACTTCACTTCTTCATGTTCACTATCGTGCGATAGAAGTTTGACTCTACTTACCCTTCTAATCCGTTCCTTACGCATTTAAGATAATGTCTCCACGAAGAAACCCCACGAGGAATGCTAATTCGGCCACTCCAAATCAAGAAGTTATGAATGCGGAATTCTATGAAGCCATATGTATATTGGCTCGAGCCATGACAACTTAGTTGAATGAGAAAGAGAAACTAAAGAAGAGGAAGAGGAAAGTCAAGAAGACTGGATCATGGAACCAATCATATTCTGAGCAGAGGTCATCCGGACCAACCCCTTCTCCAGTTAGCACCCCTGCCCCCAACTCTCAGTCTTGTCACCATAAGGCTCCAAAGACCTTGAGGTACCCTCGTTATAGTAGATGTGGTAAGTTACATTTAGGTGAGTGCCTTGGGGGAAAGGAGGGGTGTTTTAGGTGTGGTCAGCCAGGCCATAGGATCAGGGATTACCCCTCCTCTAAAAGGAGCAACTATGACGCTCAGCTCCAAGACCAACTCCTTTTGTTGCCTATCCAGGCGGGTCAGAGTCTTCCTCCAAGAGTTGAATCAGGTATGTCACTAGATTTTCTTCCTTTGTGCATCCATAACCCCGGGACCCCTATTGTTTTGTTTGGTTGTGAGTTGTCTTGACCTAGAACTAAGTGGGGATAGGAGGGTGAGGCCTAGACTTTTAGGTGAAGGAGGGTCTTAGACTATAGAAGGAAGTGAGTATTCATGCTAGATTCTGGACTAGTGTATGTTCTGTTAGGGGATACGATCAGAGTTCCTTTGAGCGGTTAGTGAGAGGCCCATAGACTTAGGAGGGTAGCATGAACCTAAGGGGGAGATGGTGGATTGTAGCATCGATCAGATTTTAAAGGCTCAGGTAGCGATGCTTGTGGGTTTGGGAAAAAAGTCAAGAAGGGAGGCAGAAGCTCATTTCCATCCTAGCGTCTGAAGTATACTTCTACCATTATGATACCTTTTGCATGCCTTGTGTGTCAGCGCCATGATCCTATCTCAGATTCACTCTCATGTTCAGGTTCTAGAATGGCAAGTGATTGCTTCAGGCAATGATTCTACTCTTATCCTGCAATTCTATAAATCCCAGCTTTATGCCCCGAGGTCTATTACGTATGTAAACTCATGTATCGCAGTATGTTCAGTTATGTTTAATCCGTCAGTCTTTAAAAATACCTCAATGGTTAATCAAATCATGTTACGCCATGTATATGCTCATACCTGATTCTTGAAATGATTCACGCTTATGATGTACTTATTCTAAAGCCCTTTGATCTTTGCCTTTGATGACGAGGGGTGGTGATCCCCACTAACTCATGTCTTACCTACCCAGTATGTGAAGTTCCCATGCCTATTGCGCTCGATTCCCCAATCCCCACCTTGAGTGGCTTGATCACGCTAAGTGTAAGTTAAGATCAATCTGTAATCCTTCATTCGTGACGCTCCTTCTCCTGCTCTTTTCTTTCAATGATTCTGGTTTATGTTATTGTAAGTGTTAGGGGAGAAGGCCTTGTAGTAGCCTAGCTGGGAGGTATCAAATTCGTTTTTCCTTGTTAGTGTACTTGTTCCACTGTGACTTCTAGGTGTGGGTGAATTATGAGGTAAGGATTACTCATGCGAAATAGTTAGAAGAGGTAGTCTAGTATGTCCTCTTATAAAAGTTCTTGAAATTGCGATTCATAGTTATGATAAGGGAAAGGAGAGAAGTCTTAAATAGGGTAAGCTATGAAATCATAAGGTGACCATAGTTATAAGCTTGAATATCGTGATGGGATACATATGGATATTTGTTTTACGCAACTAGTGACCCTTGGGTTGGGAATCCCTAGGTTAGTTGGTTGTTGTGATAAGGGGGAATACTATCCTTAGAAGACGTTCTAGATGCAAGATATCTAGTCAAGATAGATTTGAATATGGAGAATCGGGTAGTTAGACTCAGACCTTAGTACTTTTATATGCGCTGTTAAGGTTGTTAGTTGCAAATGGTAGGAGTGGTATTCAGAAGAGAATAGTTTCCCCACATATCTAACTCTCTCAGTTTGGTGTCCCTTTCGGTTAACTGTGAGTTCTAGAGTATGTTTGTTCTTTATGAGTTTTAGTTGAGTTCCTACTCTCATCCAAGACAAACTATCATGTTGGGTATCCAGTTCCTGTCCCATTAGCTAATCTTACGTTCCCAGCATGCATACGTGCCTCATAAAACCAAATTAGTTTTTATTTCAATCAGAAGTCGATTACCACGATAGTACTTCAGCTTTTAGAACTCAGTTGAAGGAACTACTTGGGAAGCAGAATAATCCATGAAGGCCAAGTACCCTCATCCTTTTCTTTTCGATATAGTTTCAGCTTGAGGAAGTAGTTGCACCCTTAGTATGTTCCTCCGATTCTATTTCAGCATTTCTCTCATGATCCTAACATGAATTCATATTTCCGAAGTTAGTTTATCATGTTTTCAAGTTGAAAAGTTTGGGTTTTTATGTTTACCCTTTGATTTCCATGTCTTGATGTTTGGTTGGGTTGTTTTCTCCTCAATTTTTCCTAGTTTAGACTTCATTCAAGGACGAATGATCCAAAGGGGGAGATATTGTAACACCCCGGTAACGTATCCAGCTATCTAAGTTAAAAACCTCAGAAAAATTCGTGTTTCAGAAATGACGGGTCCAAACCACATACTGTGGTTTGAACCACGACTCGTGGATTGGATCCGTGGTTCAGTCCCTGTAAGTTTAGCCTCTAGTCTGAGAACCACAAGTGGGTTCTACGGACCGTAGTTCATTCTACGAGTCATAGTTCCACTCGTGGAACTAGACCTGAGAAATCTTAAGTGTTCCCAGGGACCACGAATCCAAACGATGACTCATCATTCAAATGATGGGTCCGTCCTGTCTACTCGTGGAAAGTCTTCTGAGAAATGACTTTTTCCTAAGTCTCTCCAGGAACCACGAGTCAAGTCTACGACTCATCATTTGAACGACGGACTGTAGTCTTGAGTCGTGGTTCGACCAAGAGTCAGTTGAACCCTAGACGACGACTCCTAATGACGATCCTTCATTCCTTCTACGGGTCCGTCCTGTTGACCCGAAGAAGTGAAGCTGCAACTTGAAATTTCCAGCCTGAGTTCTACGACTCCAGACGATGAACCATCATCCAAACCACGACTCGTAGACTGAGTCGTGGTCACTGAAAGTTGACCAATTTCTAGCTTTTTCCCAATTAATTCCTAGGGGCATTTGGGTCATTTCCCACCCTATTATGTATTAAGTGAGATCGTTTGACTACTTTTAGAATGGGTTTTCACCCATATTACCCTAAGTCCCTCTTAGGTTCATCATTCTTCACTCAAAGAGGAAAAGTTGCTCTCAAGCTCAAGTCTCCAAGTT
Organism: Jaltomata sinuosa; assembly: GCA_003996215.1. Lineage (NCBI taxonomy): Eukaryota > Viridiplantae > Streptophyta > Magnoliopsida > Solanales > Solanaceae > Jaltomata > Jaltomata sinuosa. Next base: position 939,308 of record QJPP01000142.1, read on the forward strand.
CCAAGTCAAGTCTCCTAATTCTTTTCCAATCAAGTGGGTAATCTTCCACCAAGGTATGTGGGTATTCAATAAGGGATTCCTTCACCCTTATGCCCCAAACCCCAATCTTCTAAAATTGAACTTATGGATTTCTAAACTAGGGTTCTTACTCAATTCTTATGGGTCCTTCAAAAATTATTTCCTCATGATTCTTCTATGGATTCTAACTCTAAATTGCATGGTTTTGCATGGATTTATATAAGTGGTTTTCTACTCATGATTTTAAGGCCAATTCTTATTTTTGATTTATCAACTCATGAAAACTAGGGTTTTGATCTAAAACTGGGGAAAGCTTATGAAATCAGTTTCTATGTTTAAATTCATGGTTTCTTCTTGATTACTCATGATTTAAGTATGATTCTCTTATTGGTTTTAAAGGCCAAAGCATGAAAGTTCATTTATAGCATGAAACTATGAAATTGCATGTTTTCAAGAGAAACTTGGCATGATTAGATATCATGGTCTTTATGAATTTATGAAATTGCATACCTAATTCTTCAAGTATGAATTTAGAAAGAAAAGCATGTTTTTTGAATTATGGCTATGCTAAGCTTATGAACTATGATATGAAAGTTGCATGATACCCGATGTGTTTTCATGCTTTATGTATAAGATTTGGCATGAGAGTATGCCCTTATTATGAACAAGATTTGGCATGAGAGTATTCCCTATGATATGATTATGAGCTATAGATATGTATATTTTGGGAGTAGTATTTAGCACCGAGTTCGACGGGGTGAGATTTCCCTTAGTCCCAGAAACTACGTTGCCAGCGTAGGTTATGAAATAAAATGTGCCTTAAAGGCTAGAGAGAGTGGATCCACGTCTTCATGTATGGTGTCCTTGCCTGAGCGGGGCATAGGACAGCTTTGCCAACTAGGGTTATATAGTTGGGTATGGTGACTTGTTCCTTGGCAGGGTTCAAAGTCAGCTTTGCTAACTGGGGTTATACAGTTAGATTCCATGTAGCTCACATGGTCTCATGTCAGTTATAAGAAACTCTCGTATGTATGTTTCCTTTTAAGTTTTCTAAGCATTATGAACTCTCTTATGAAACATCATTTTGAAGTTAGCTTTTGCCTTATGATTTGATTTCCACTATGATATCTTCTCACGATCTTTACTATGCATGGAATTACCTAAATACGTTTTAAAGCATGTTTCACTCTATTTATGCATTGCTCACATACTTAGTACATTCCATAGTACTAACGCATATTGGGTTGCATCCTTTGATGATGCAGATTTAGACATACCTTCTCAGGTTCGTGGCTAGAGCTCAAAGCCACTCCCTCAGTCAGCTTTAGTGAGTCCTCAAATTTCGAGGACTAGGCCTTATTTCAGTTTTAATGCTTCCTTTACGTACTAGATTGTCGAGTTAGTTGGGGTATTATCCCATCAACTCTCTATGATAGTATTAGAGGCTTTTTAGACATAGATGTTATGAGATGACTATTAAGTTGTACTTCTTATTCGACTCTCTTTTATATGATTATGCTTTCTATTTGGATTCTCTTATGATGCTTCCGTATGTCTTATCCTTGTTATGCTTGGGAATGCTATGACCAAGGGTTAGCTTGGGATCCTCGTGGTCCCGAGTCCCGTGTTACATCTAGGGGGTAACCTTGGGGCGTGACAAAAATTATACGGGTTCTCAAAATAATCCTTCAAGAGATAAAGGCTATCACTATCATCGTTGTGGCATGAAAGGCCATTGGAAAAAGGAATGCCAGACACCTGAATATTTTGTCAGACTTTATCAAAATTCCTTTTAAAAAAAGGAAATAAAGGTTGTGCCTCTTCTTCTAATGCCCGGGTGGAGTCACACCTGACTTATAATGTCGAGACAGGGGCTTCTCAAAAATATGATGAGAATATTGAAGTAAATTTGACTCTAAAAGATGATGCTTTTGATGACCTCGATGATATTACTCATTTAGAAGTTGAGGACTTCTTTGGGGATCGAATCTAAAGATTTGTCATTTAACTGGGGAATACATAATGTTGTTATTTTTATTAATATATTTTAATTATCTTGTTATTCCTTATGTTAAAGTACTTAAATTTTTTAGTTTTTAGTTTGTTCGTACTTCTTATAATGTACTTTTATTTTTGTGAAGATTAATAAAATTCTCCAGTCTTCAATTTGATCCAAGATGAGTAATGGAGATATATGCCTTCTGGATAGTGTCATAACTCATACTATACTAAGAGAAAAGAAATATTTCTCTCATTTGGTCATGAAAAGTGCCTATATTAATACAATATCTGGTAGTACAAAATTAATTGAGGGATCTGGCAGAGCGGCCTTAGTACTACCTGGGGGAACAATATTGGCCATTGATAATGCATTGTATTGTAGCAAGTCTCAAAGAAACTTGGTAAGTTTCAAGGTTATTCGTCAAAATGGCTATCATGTTGAGACTGCGAATGAAGGAAATGTTGAATACCTTTATGCTTGAAAAATTACCTTCACTTTCTTCTGAGTTGTACCATACAAGTATTGGTATGGTTGAATCACATGCCATAACAAACAAAAGATTTACTGGTTCTAATGATTTTATCATTTGGCATGACCGATTGGGCCATCTTGGTTATAATATGATGCGTATAATAATCGAGAATTCACATGGGCATACTTTAAGGAATCAAAATATTCTTCAATCAAAGGAATTCTATTGTGTTGCTTGTTCTCAAGGAAAGTTGGTTATCAAACCATCAACAGTTAAGGTTGGGATTGAATCCCCTGCATTTCAGGAATGCATACAGGGTGATATATGTGGACCTATTCACCCTTCATATGGACCATTCAAATATTATATGGTCTTGGTAGATGCATCTACAAGTTGATCACATGTGTGCTTATTATCAACTCGTAATATGGCTTTTGCGAGATTGTTGGCTCAAATTATAAGGTAAAAAGCACAATTTCTAGATTATGCAATAAAGATGATTCGTCTTGATAATGCTGGTTAATTTACGTCTCAGGCCTTTAATGATTATTGTATATCCACTGGGATAATAATTGAGCATCCATGTCATGACCCAGCATACTGGGCCGTGCGGGCGCCTACTCTAATCACCTAGATAGACAAACCCTCACCACCCATCCAACAGGTGACATGCGGAAAATAGAAAGTAGCAAAATAACCTTTCCTTTTATTATAAAAACCTTGTTATTACAACATTTGAAAATAGAAAATAGTTTTACACATGAATTACCCCTCCTAGGATCTAGTCTAAACATGTACAAGAGCTACTACAAGATTTATACAAGAAAGAAAAGACACAACTTTCATCATGGAATTGAAGGACAGAAGCTGCTCCTCATCACCATGAACATATGAAATATCACCAACCCTGCAACCAGACTATACCCAAAAAAGTATAGCAACAGTAGAATCAGTACAAACACACGTACTGATAGGCATCATCGGTCAACCCGAATTCACTCCTACCATCATACAACAAAACAGGGAAAATAATGACTGCAAATAATGTAATTTAATTTCCATCCTCCAACCCCCTCCCCATTTTATTCAATACCAACCAATCTTTCCTACTCCTTACGCTGCCAACTCCCTCACTTTTCAGACTTCTTAAGTCATACTAACCTTATACTTCCCAAGTCTTATCAACCTTAGACTTCCCAAGCCTTATCAACCTTAGACTTCCCAAGTCTCACTACTAGTCTAACCCCTAAGTCCTGACCCGGACTACAACCCTGTTTACTCTACAAATCGTCAGGACTGCACATTCCGGAAACCATCCCAACTACTGTCAGTCTAGACCCATTACCCTTATAGTAATCCGGACCCCCCAAGGGTTCCCAAGAATCACTCTTATGATAATACCCACTAGTGATGCAACGCCCGACTCTCAACCATCTCCCCAGCCTAGTTCTCACATGCAATCCAACCAATCATATGACCATGAACAACTACAACAGATTAACCACACAAATATAGCCCGGACCCACCCAGGGATCCCCTATAGACAACACCTAAGTGTTAAGCAGTCAACCCGGCCTAATCCAAGACCAACTCAATAGATATAACAGGATTCCCGGTCACTCAAGGACCACCAACAAATATCACATTTCAATAAAATAGCCCGATCCACTCACGGAACCAATAACAGTCAATGCCATACAACAATATCAATGCAATAATGCAGTAAAATAAACTCGTACCAGGCGTGGTACCTGAGCCAACCGTTAGTATCCCGTACCAGGGGTGGTACCCAAGCCAACCATTTGTTATACCCGTACCAGGCGTGGTACCCGAGCCAACCGTTAGTATTCCCGTACCAGGCGTGGTACCCAAGCCAACCGAATATCAATTAATCCACAGTCAAATAATGAACAAACAACTTGTAAAATCAACAAGCAACACACTATTCAATCCACAGACTATAAAACAGGATCCTTAGACTTTCTAAATAATTCCTCTAAGCAATGTCATTCATACAAACACTTAGATAAGAGTACAAAAATATACAACATTCACAGGAATCATAAGCCATCACCTACCCCATTTCGGGTAGATGGTAAACCGTCAAATCTCATTCGAAGACTAACTCGGTTCGCCCCCTTGTTCTAGCACAACATAACCGATTCCCTTTCTTACTAAACGTTAGCAACTACGTGAATTCTGGAACCTTACCACCACCCAACAACAAAAATGGAAACCTCCTCTTAGCCCTTAGTAAGAGTGACGACTATATTCTTTCCACTTACATTCCTGAAAACCGAAGTTAGGAGTCCCTGATTCTTATTACCCGTGGTTTCCAAGCCTTTTCCCGGTTCCCCGAACCTTTTATTTTATTTTACCAAGACGACAACAACAAGCATATTATATGCATCACTAACCAGCCACTTACTTCACACAAACCAAATTCCCACAATAACCAGTATCCAATCCGCAAGACTCTGTGCCCGGAAGACTAAAACAGGAAATCTCTATTCCACTATACGATGAATACAGAATGTAAACAAGTCTAACTACTCATGAAAACCTAGCCTACCTGGACGCCAACTAGCTACAACCATGCATTTTTGGCTCCGTGAAGGTGTTCCCAGCTGAACGATGGTCCTGGAATCCTCTGTTCCGTGTCCCTCCAGCCATGACCCCTCCTCCTCATGATTCCCTAGTCTTGGAGTAGCCTGGGAGGGTTTATGGAATAGCTCTCATCTGTTTTTAGGGCTGAAGGGAAGAGAATGAAATTAAAAACCCATTTTCTTGGTTTTCTGGTCCCGTCGCTCCGCTACAGCGGTCCCCGCTCCTCTATAGCGGTACCGCCGTAGCGGAGTCAATCGCTATGGCGAAGGTTGACCTTCTTGACTTCCAATATAGCGGTAATTATTCTGCTATAGTGTAGGTCACCGTGGAGGAGCGGTACCGCTCATCACAGATAGAAACTCAGAAAATTCCTAAAAGGATCCATTTTTACAACACACCTTGAATCCCTGACGTTCCAAAATAACCCCTTCGCATTAACCTTGATTCCGGGAGTTCTACCTATCCGAATTCACTTTCAAAGAGTTCCCCGTACTCCTCTATGCCTTAGCTAATAGAAAAACTAGCTCACAACAAGATACATTGCCCAATCTTCACCCCGATTTCCCTAGAACATACCTTGCTCGAAAATCGACCGAGACTAGCCTATCCCAGAATTCTCAACTCCCAATCTCGGAAATTTTTCTGACTCAAAACTTGGCAAGAAAGATTTACCCATAATGATGAATCCAGTCATTACAGCAGATACCAATTTACCCATCGTTCATCCCCGAATGTTCTCTAAGGCGGAAAGAGAAGAAGGAGCCCTCCCCTGGACCTTAATGCTCTTGTCATGATAGCGTAAATAAAATAAGCTTATGCAACCCACCGAAACTTCTAAATACCTTGGTGTACCCATCTCAATCAAAAATTAGCTCACTCCTGCTCTTATCAAGAAATTCCTTCCTTTGAGCTGCAAAGGGCTAACTAGATTACCCCTCCTCGAGTGCCCAAGAAATATGGGGCCTCGTTCAAACACCGAAGCCAAAGAAACTCAACTAATGAACAACACAGTTTTTCTCTGTCAAAGGGACTAGATCCCACCATGGTGATCCCTTTCCCACTATACCCGGAGTTCTACTAGCCCAAACTCCATTCCGGAAGCTTCCTACGGGTTACTATGCCCCTATATATCATAATATCACCTTACTCCTGACAACACTGTGCCCCGAGATACCACGTATCTCCAAATCATGCAACAGCAAAAATTCCATTGGAACTCATCCTGGCTTGAGGTTTCGTCAACTCTCGTCTTAGGGGGAATTCTATTCGGGCAATTACACCCTAACCAATACTATGGCGAGCAAATCCCCGCCACTCAAAGAACGGTAATACCGGTATTATCATGACCGATAGAAGGAATAACCATGTTAAGGGATTCATTTAATAACCCCATTCCCCTGACCGACCCTACCACTAAGAGTCATCAATAATAAAACAAGTCAACAATCGCCCTCACAATATAAGACTATGAGCAGTGTCCCACTCTACTCAGCCAATTACGGGTCATTTATCAAATTCTACATGAGTGACTATTCCCACCAATGGTCCATCATAATTTTACCAATATCCTGGGCAACCATATCTACCCTTTCCTTTTTATCGCGCATGGATGCTAAATTTCTGATAAATTCCCTTATACGTATACTATATTAGCTAAATCGTTGGTTCCCTTATCTTACCTAGCAATTTGCAGCTTAATACTTGCTTTTGCATTGACCCTGGGAAGGAATGAAAATAAGGGAAAATAGAGCAGGCTTTCTGCCTCGCGCATTTCCGCTATAGTGGTGGTCACTCCGCTATAGCGGTTCCGCCATAGCGGTTGGCTTCCGCTATAGCAGTCCCGACGGTAACAGTACAAGAAATTTTATTTCCAGCTAAATACACTCATCCCCCTTGCTAGTTACCACTGCCTAAACCTGTAAATCCCGACATGGTCTTAAACCACCCTCAAGACCATTCCTGGCATTAACGCATCGCAATTCAACATGACACATCATAAATTACAAAGAAACCACAACAACAATTGTTTCCAGATAATATCTTCCCGCCATTACACACTAATGACTCCCTTGTTCCCATGGTTCCCAACCAAGTCCCGACTATCCTGAAACCGAAGTTTTTCAACAGTCATAGTTCTCAAGCCCTTATCATCCTAACCAATGACAAGCTTTTTATGCAGTACCACTTTTTAAATCAAGACATTTAACAGCTTATCACCACCCAAGGTACACATAATTTTCAACTTAAAGACCCTCTGTAGACTCAATATGCATGGCAGGCAATAATTTACACACACTTCAAGTAAGTCACACAAAGATTGTACAACACAATGATTCAACTTCAAGTCACAATCAAATCAATCATAACCATATCAAGTCACAACCAATTCAAACAACACAGTTTCACCTTCATTTGTACCATGGATGACAATTAGCCAGTTATCCATGCTTGCCATAGCCTCTCAGGCCAGATACCAATTTGAACCTTCCCAGTTCCAATTTTTCTCTTACTTGTCCGGTCATAACTGAAGTACCACGACCTCCTTTACCTTGTTGAGATACTAATTGGAATCGAGAGACACAAATTAGACTTAACCTATACAAGCAAGTAAGCGAACTGCATGAAAGAATGAAAAAAGGGATATGTTTCCTAAAATGCCTCATACCTCTCCAAAGATTAGATATGGACTTCAACACACGAATCTGTAGGCCTCTAATACCATCTGTCACGACCCAACCCATCGGCCCGTGCGGGCGCCTACTCTAACCATCTAGATAAATGAACCCTCACCACCCGTCCAATAGGTGACATGCAGAAAATAGAAAGTAGCAAAATAACCTTTCCTTTTATTATAAAAACCTTGTTATTACAACATTTGAAAGCAGAAAATAGTTTTACACATGAATTGCCCCTCCCTAGGATCTAGTCTAAATAGGTACAAGAGCTACTACAAGATTTATACAAGAAAGAAAAGACACAACTTCCATCATGGAATCGAAGAACAGAAGTTGCTGGAGATCCTCATCGCCGTGAACATATAAAACATCACCAACCCTGCAACCAGACTATACCCAAAAAGGTATAGCAAGAGTAGAATCAGTACAAACATATGTACTAGTAGGCATCATTGGTCGACCCGAATCCACTCCTACCATCATACAACAAAATAGGTAAAAACATGACTGCATATAATGTAATTTAATTTCCATCCTCCAACCCCCTCCCCGTTTTATTCAATACTAACCAACCCTTCCTACTCCTTACGCTGCCAACTCCCTCACTTCTCAGACTACTCAAGTCATACTAACCTTAGACTTCCCAAGTCTTATCAACCTTAGACTTCCCAAGCCTTATCAACCTTAGACTTCCCAAGCCTTATCAACCTTAGACTTCCCAAGTCTCACTACTAGTCTAATACCTAAGTCCTGACCCGGACTACCACCCTGTTTACTCTACAAATCCCCAGGACTGCACATTCCAGAAACCATCCCAACTACTGTCAGTCTAGACCCATCACCCTTATAGTACCCTCTATAACAATCCGGACCCCCCAAGGGTTCCCAAGAATCTCTCTTATTATAATACCCACTAGTGATGCAATGCCCTACTCTCAACCATCTCCCCAGCCTAGTTCTCATGTGCAACCCAACCAATCATATGACCATGAACAACTACAACCGATTAACCATACAAATATAGCCCGGACCCACACAGGGATCCCCTCTAGGCAACACCTAAGTGTTAAGCAGACAAACCGGCCTAATCCAAGACCAACTCAATAGATATAACAGGATTTTCGATCACTCAAGGACCACCAACAAATATCACATTTAAATAAAATAGCCCGGTCCACTCACGAAACCAATAACAGTCAATGCCATACAATAATATCAATGCAATGATGCAGTAAAATAAACATGTACCAGGCGTGGTACCCGAGCCAACCATTAGTATCTCTTACTAGGCGTGGTATCCGAGCCAACCATTTGTTATATCCATACCAGGCGTGGTACCCGAGCCAACCATTAGTATTCCCGTACCAGGCGTGGTACCCGAGCCAACCGAATGTCAATTAATCCACATTCAAATAATGAACAAACAACTTGTAAAACCAACAAGCAACACACCGTTTAATCCACAGACTGTAAAACAGGACCCTTAGACATTCTAAACAATTTCTCTAAGCAATGTAATTCATAAGAATACTTAGATAAGAGTACAAAAATATACAACATTCACAGAAATCGTAAGCCATCACCTACCCTGTTGCGGGTAGATGGTGAACCGTCAAATCCTGTCCGAAGACTAACCCGGTTCGCCCCTTGTTCTAGCACAACATAACCGATTCCCTTTCTTACTAAACGTTAGCAACTACGTGAATTCTGGACCCAACAACAGAAATGGAAACCTCCTCTTAGCCCTTAGTAAGACTGACGACTATATTCTTTCCACTTACATTCCCAAAAACCGCAGCTAGGAGTCCCTAATTCTTATTGTCCATGGTTTCCAAGCTTTTTCCCGGTTCCCCCTTTCATTTTATTTTACCAAGAAAAAAACAACAAGCATATTATATGCATCACTAACTATCCACTTACTTCATGCAAACCAAATTCTCATAATAACCAGTATCCAATCCGCCAGACTCCGTGCCTGGAAGCCTAAAACATGAAATCTCCATTCTACTATACGACGAATAAAGAATGTAAGCAGTTCTAACTACTCATGAAAACCTCGCATACCTATATGCCAAGTAGCTGCAACCATGAATTTCTAGCTTCGTGAAGGCGTTCCCGGTTGAACGATGGTCCTGGAATTCACTGTTCTGCGTCCCTCCAGCCATGACCCCTCCTCCTCATGATTCCCTAGCCTTGGAGCACCCTAGGAGGGCTTTTTGAATAGCTTTCATCTGATTTTGGGGCTGAAGGGAAGAGAATGAAATTAAAAACCCATTTTTTAGGTTTTCTGGTCCCGTCGCTCCGCTACAGTGGTCCCCGCTCTGCTATGGCGAAGGTTGACCGTCTTGACTTCCACTATAGCGGTAATTATTTTGCTATAGTGGAGGTCACCATGGCGGAGCGATAGTGCTCGTCACAGATAGAAACTCGGAAAATTCTTGAAAAGAGCCCATTTTACAACACACCTTGAATCCCCGATGTTCCAAAATAACCCCTTCACGTTAACCTTGATTCTGGGAGTTCTACCTATCCGAATTCACTTCTGAAGAGTTCCCCAGACTCCTCTATGCCTTAGCTAACGGAAAAACTAGCTCGCAACAAGATACATTGCCCAATCTTCACCCGGATTTCCCTAGATCATACCTCGCTCCAAAACCGGCCGAGACTAGCCTAGCCCAGATTTTTCAACTCCCAAACTCGAAAGTTTTTCTTACTCAAAACTTGGCATTAAAGATTTACCCATAACAACGAATCCGGTCATTACAACAGATACCAATTTATCCATCGTTCATCCCCGAATGATCTCTAAAGCGGAAAGAGAAGAAGGAGCCCTCCCGTGGACTTTAATGCTCTTGTCCTGACAGCGTAAATAAAATAACCTTATGCAACCAACCGAAATTTCCAAATCCCTTGGTGTACCCATCTCAATCAAAATTTAGTTCACTCCTGCTCTTATCAAGAAATTCCTTCCTTTGAGCTGCAAAGGGCTAACTAGATTACCCCTCCTAGAGTGCCCAAGAAATTTGGGGCCTCATTCAAACACCGGAGCCAAAGAAACTCAACTAACGAACAACACAGTTTTTCCCTGCCAAGGGGACTAGATCCCACCATGGCGACCCCTTTCCCACTATACCCGGAGTTCTACTAGCCTGAACTCCATTCCGGAAGATTCTTATGGGGTACTATTCCCTCACATATCATGATATCACCTTACTTCTGACAACACTGTGCCCCGAGATACCATGTATCTCCAAATCATACAACAACAAAAATTCCATTGGAACTCATCCTGGCTTGAGGTTTCGTCAACTCTCGTCTTAGGGGGAATTCTATTCGGGCAATTACACCCTAACCAATACTATGGAGAGCAAATCCCCACCACTCAAAGAACGGTAATACCGGTATTATCATGACCGATAAAAGGAATAACCATGTTAAGGGATTCATTTAATAACCCCATTCCCCTGACCGACCCTACCACTAAAAGTCATCAATAATAAAACAAGTCAATAATCACCCTCATAATATAAGCCTATGAGCAGTGTCCCACACTACTCAGCCAATTACGGGTCATTTGTAAAATTTTACATGAGTGACTACTCCCACCAATGGTCCATCATAATTTTACCAATATCCCGAACTACCATATCTACCCTTTCCTTTTTATCGCGCATGGATGCTAAATTTCTGACAAATTCCCTTATACGTATACTATATTATCTAAATCGTTGGTTCCCTTATCTTACCTAGCAATTTGCAGCTTAATACTTGCTTTTACATTGCCCCAGGGAAGGAATGAAAACAGGGGAAAACAGAGCAGGCTTTCTGCCTCGCGCACTTCCGCTATAGCGGTGGTCACTCTGCTATAGAGATTCTGCCATAGCGGTTGGCTTCCGCTATAGCGGTCCCGACGGTAACAATACAAGAAATTTTATTTCCAGCTAAATGCAGTCATCCCCCTTCCCAGTTACCACTGTCTAAACCTGTAAATCCTGCCATGGTCTTAAACCACCCTCAAGACCATTCCTGGCAGTAGAGCATCGCAATTCAACATGACACATCATAAATTACAAAAAATCACAACATAAATTGTTTCCTGACAATATCTTCCCGCCATTACACACTAATGATTCCCTTGTTCCCTTGGTTTCCAATAAAGTCCCGACTGTCCTGAAACCGAAGTTTCCCTACAGTTATAGTTCTCAAGCCCTTATCATCCTAACCAACGACAAGTTTTTTATGCAGTACCACTTTTTAAATCAAGACATTTAACAGCTTATCACCACCCAAGGTACACAAAATTTTCAACTTAAAGACCCTCTGTAAACTCAACATGCATGGCAGGAAATAATTTACACACACTTCAAGTAAGTCACACAAAGATTGTACAACACAATGATTCAACTTCAAGTCACAATCAAATCAATCATAATCGAATCAAGTCACAACCAATTCAAACCACACAGTTTCACCTTTATTCGTACCATGGATGACTATTAGCCGATTATCCATGCTTGCCATAGCCTATCAGGCCAGATACCAATTGGAACCTTCTTGGTTCCAATTTTTCTCTTGCTTGTCCGGTCGTAACCGAAGTACCACAACCTCTTTTACCTCACTGAGATACCAATTGGAATCGAGAGATACCAATTAGACTCAACCCATACAAGCAAGTAAGCGAACCGCACAAAAGAATGAAACAAGGGAGATGTTTCCTAGAATGCCTCATAGCTCCCCAAAGATTAGATATGGACGTCAACACACTAATTCATAGGACTCTAATACCATCTATCATGACCGAAACCACTGGCCCGTGCGGGCGCCTACTCTAACCACCTAGATAGACGAACCCTCACCACCCGTCCAACAGGTGACATGCGGAAAATAGAAAGTAGCAAAATAACCTTTCCTTTTATTATTGAAACCTTGCTATTACAACATTTGAAAATAGAAAATAGTTTTACACATGAATTGCCCCTCCCTAGGATCTAGTCTAAACAGGTACAAGAGCTACTACAAGATTTACACAAGAAAGAAAAGACACAACTTCCATCATGGAATCGAAGGACAGAAGCTGCTGGAGATCCTCATCGCCGTAAACATATGAAATATCACCAACTCTGCAACCAGACTATACCCAAAAAGGTATAGCAAGAGTAGAATTAGTACAAACACACGTACTGGTAGGCATCATTGGTCGATCCGAATCCACTCCTACCATCATACAACAAAATAGGGAAAAACATGACTGCATATAATGTAATTTAATTTCCATCCTCCAACCCCCTCCCCGTTTTATTCAATACCAACCAACCCTTCCTACTCCTTACGCTGCCAACTCCCTCACTTCTCAGACTACTCAAGTCATACTAACCTTAGACTTCCCAAGTCTTATCAACCTTAGACTTCCCAAGCCTTATCAACCTTAGACTTCCCAAGCCTTATCAACCTTAGACTTCCCAAGCCTTATCAACCTTAGACTTCCCAAGTCTCACTACTAGTCTAACCCCTAAGTCCTGACCCAGACTACCACGTTGTTTACTCTACAAATCCCCAGGACTGAACATTCCAGAAACCATCCCAACTACTGTCATTCTAGACCCATCACCCTTATAGTACCCTCTATAACAATCCGGACCCCCCAAGGGTTCCCAAGAATCACTCTTATGATAATACCCACTAGTGATGCAATGCCCGACTCTCAGCCATCTCCCCAGCCTAGTTCTCACATGCAACCTGACTAATCATATGACCATGAACAACTACAACCGATTAACCACACAAATATAGCCCGGATCCACCCACGGATCCCCTCTAGACAACACCTAGGTGTTAAGCAGACAATCTGGCCTAATCCAAGACGAACTCAATAGATATAACAGGATTTTCGATCACTCAAGGACTACCAAAAAATATCACACTTCAATAAAATAGTCCAGTCCACTCACGAAACCAATAACAGTCAATGCCATACAACAATATCAATGCAATGATGCAGTAAAATAAACTTGTACCATGCGTTGTACCTGAGCCAACCGTTAGTATCCCATACCAGGTGTGGTACCCGAGCCAACCATTTATTATACCCATACTAGGCATAGTACCCGAGCCAACCGTTAGTATTCCTGTACCAGGCGTGGTACCCGAGCCAACCAAATGTCAATTAATCCACAGTCAAATAATGAACAAACAACTTGTAAAACCAATAAGCAACACATCGTTCAATCCACAGATTGTAAAACAGGACCCTTAGACATTCTAAACAATTCCTCTAAGCAATGTAATTCATCCAAACACTAAGATAAGAACACAAAAATATATAAGATTCACAGGAATCGTAAGCCATCACCTACCCCATTCCGGGTACATGGTGAACCGTCAAATCCCGTCTGAGGACTAACCCGATTCGCCCCTTTATTCTAGCACAACATAATTGATTCCCTTTCTTACTAAACGTTAGCAACTACATGAATTCCGGAACCTTACCACCACCCAACAAAAAAAATGGAAACCTCTTCTTAGCCCTTAGTAAGACTGACGACTATATTCTTTCCACTTACATTCCCGAAAACCGCAACTAGGAGTCCGTGATTCTTATTACCCGTGGTTTCCAAGCCTTTTCCCGGTTCCCCAAACCTTTTATTTTATTTTACCAAGACGACAACAACAAGAATATTATACACATCACTAACTAGCTACTTACTTCACGCAAACCAAATTTCCACAATAACCAGTATCCAATCTGCCAGACTCCGTGCCCGGAGGCCTAAAACATAAAATCTTCTTTCCACTATACGATGAATACAGAATGTAAACAGGTCTAACTACTCATGAAAACCTAGCCTACCTGGATGTCAAGCAGCTGCAATCGTGCGTTTCTGGCTCTGTGAAGGCATTCCTGACTGAATGATGGTCCTGGAATCCGTTGTTCTGCATCTCTCCAGCCATGACCCCTCCTCCTTATGATTCTCTAGCCTTGGAGCAGCCTAGGAGGGTTGTTGGAATAACTCTCGTCTGTTTTTAGGGCTGAAGGGAAGAGAATGAAATCAAAAACTCATTTTCTGGGTTTTTGGTCCTGTTGCTCCGCTACAGTGGTTCCCACTCTGCTATAGCGGTACCGCCATAGCAGAGTCAATCGCTATGGCAGAGGTTGACTGTCTTGACTTTCACTATAGCAGTAATTATTCTGCTATAGCGGAGGTCGTCGTGGTAGAGCGGTAGAGCTCATCACGGATAGAAACTCAGAAAATTCCTAAAAAGAGCCCTTTTTATAACACACCTTGAATCTCCGACGTTCCGAAATAACCCCTTCACGTTAACCTTGATTTCGGGAGTTCTACCTACCCGAATTCACTTTCGAAGAGTTCCCCGGACTTCTCTATGCCTTAACTAACATAAAACTAGCTCGCAACAAGATACATTGCCCAATCTTCACCCAGATTGCCCTAGACCATACCTCACTCCAAAATCGGCCGAGACTAGCCTAGCCTAGAATTTTCAACTCCCAAACTCAGAAGTTTTTCTGACTCAAAACTTGGCACGAAAATTTACCCATAATGACGAACTCGGTTATTACAATCCAGTTGCTCATGTTCATACTCAGAATGGTATAGCTAAATCATTGATTAAACATCTTCAATTGATAGCTAGACCATTCCTAATGAGGACAAAATTGCTTGTTTCAATATGGGGGCATGCTATTTTGCATGCAGCGGCACTTGTGCGCATAAGGCCTACCAGTTATCATGCGTTCTCCCCACTACAATTGGCTTTTGATCAGGAGCCAAACGTTTCCCATCTCAGAATTTTTGAATGTGTGGTGTATGTTCTCATTGCTCCACCACAACGCACAAAGATAGGTCCCCAAAAAAGGTTGGGGATATATGTTGGGTATGAATCTCCTTCTATTATAAAATATTTAGAGCCTATGACTGGAGATTTATTTATGACAAGATTTGCTTATTGTCATTTTGATGAATCAGTATACCCAACATTGGGGGTAGAACATAAGAAGTTGGGAAAGGAGATAGATTGGAAATCAATATCACTATCACAGTCAGATCCTCGAACAAATCAATGTGAACATGAAGTACAAAAGATGATTTATATGCAAAATATTGCAAATCAATTGCCATATGCGTTTACTAACCTTCCAAGGGTTACTAAATCGCATATCCCAGCTGCAAATACTCCAGTTCAAGTTGATGTCCCAATAGGATAAACTGTTAAGGCAAATGAGTCTAGACCGCGTCTAAAACGTGGTAGACCAGTTGGTTCCAAGGATAAAAATCCTCGAAAGATGAAAGAAATAAATGATCATAATGTGGGGACAATTGATCAAGAAGAGCCCCAAGTCATAACAGATGATGATACCACTGTGGAGGTCCATTATGAGAATAAAGAAATTTCAATAAGTTATGTCTCGGTGAGAAAAAGGTGGAATCGAAATAATATTGTGATTGATAATATTTTTGCCTATAAAATTAATGTTGAAATAATGCAACAAGATGATGATTTTGAGCCAAAATCTATCGATGAATGTAGACAGAGAAATGGTTGGCCAAAATAGAATGAAGCAATTCAAGCAGAATTGTCTTCACATGAAAAACGTGAAAATTTTTGGATCAATAGTCCAAACACCTGAAGGTGTCAAGCCAGTGGGGTACAAATGGGTCTTTGTGAGAAGCGTAATGAAAAAAAGGAAATCGTTAGATACAAAGCATGACTTGTGGCACAAAGATTTTTGCAAAGACCTGGTGTTGATTATATGGAGACATATTCTCATGTAGTGGATGCAATCACTTTCAGGTACCTGATAAGTATGGCAGTGCATGAAAAACTTGATATGCGCTTGATGGATGTTGTCACAGCCTATTTGTATGGCTTACTAGACAATGAAATCTGTATGAAAATTTCTGAAGGACTCAAAATGCCTGAAGCATGCAAAGACTCTCGAGAGACTTGTTCAATAAACCTTCAGAAATTCTTATACGGACTGAAATAATCAGGAAGAATGTGGTACAATCATCTTAGCGAGTATTTGCTAAAAGAAGGGTACAAAAATGATCATATTTGCCCTTGTATTTTTGTTAAAAGGTTTGAAATTGAATTTGTCATCATAGCTATTTATATTGATGATTTGAATATCATCGGAACTCCTAAAGAGGTTTCAAAGGCAACAGAATATTTGAAGAAAGAATTTGAAATGAAAGATCTCGGAAAGATAAAATTTTGTCTTGGCCTACAAATTGAGCATTTAAAGAGTGAAATATGTGTCCATCAGTTTACATATACCGAAAAGATACTACAGAGGTTTTATATAAATATGGAACATCCATTGAGCACTCCGATGATTGTGAGATCACTTGATATAAATAAAGATCCATTCCGACCTCAAGAAAAAGATGAAGAGCTTCTTGGTGATGAAACTCCATATCTCAGTGCTATTGGGGTACTAATGTACCTTGCCAATAATACCTGACCAGATATTTATTTTGCAGTAAGTTTATTGGCGAGGTTCAGCTCCTCTCCAACAAGATGACACTGAAAAAGTGTTAAGCATATATTCAGATATCTTCGAGGAACAATTGATATGGGATTATTTTATTCTAATGCATCCAAGTCAGAAATGATCGGTTATGCAGATGCATGATATTTGACTGATCCACATAAAGCTCGATCTCAGACAGGCTATTTATTCACATATGGAGGTACAACTATATCATGGTGTTCCATGAAGCAAACAATAGTTGCCACTTCTTCAAATCATGCAGAGATAATTGTTATTCATGAAGCCAGCCGGGAATGCGTATGGTTGAGGTCAATGACTCAATATATTTTACAATTATGTGGTCTTTCTTTAAATATAAAGACTCCAACAATATTGTATGAAGATAATACTGCTTTCATAGCTCAGTTGAAGGGAGGATACATCAAAGGAGACAGAACAAAGCATATTTCACCAAAGTTCTTTTTCACACATGATCTTCAACAGAATGGTGAGATAAATGTTCAACAGATACGTTCGAGTGATAATCTAGCAGATTTATTCACTTAGGCATTGCCAACATTAACATTAGAGAAGCTGAGATACAAGGTTGGAATGTGTCATTTTCAAGACATCCAGTAAAGTTTTCATCAGGGGGAGTAAAATATGCGCTGCACTCTTTTTTCCTTAACCAAGATTTTGTCCCATTGGATTTTCCTGGTAAGATTCTTAATGAGGCAGCACTCAAGGCGTATTAGAAGATGTGTGTACTCTTTTTTTTTCACTGGGCTTTTTTCCACTGGATTTTTCCTAGTAAGGTTTTAACGAGGCACATTATCTATGGACATCCAAGGGGGAGTGTTACAAATCATGTGAATATGGATGTCCTTTCCGTTACTTCTATTGGTTGTTTGTACCTAATAAATGAATTCATCCATTCATGTATTTGAGATGACAATTGGTGAACTATAAATAGGTTGTCATCCTCCTATGAAAGATACAATCGAAAAGTACTGAAGAAAGTAATAAAAATTATATTCTTCTATATCTTTTATCTCATTTA
The DNA here is from genome assembly GCA_003996215.1 of Jaltomata sinuosa. Taxonomy (NCBI): domain Eukaryota; kingdom Viridiplantae; phylum Streptophyta; class Magnoliopsida; order Solanales; family Solanaceae; genus Jaltomata; species Jaltomata sinuosa. Next base: position 957,632 of record QJPP01000142.1, read on the forward strand.
TTATTTAGTTTTTATATATTTTCCTCAGTTTTATTACATATATTACTTCTTTTTTTTTTTGCTAACTTTATTATATGGATAGATTTCTCCTAAAGTGTGATTTAAGAGGAATAAAGTCTCTACCACGTCGTATTTCTAATTCTTCTGATGTTGAAAGTAAAATGAGTAAACACGTTCTGCTAGTCCTCTACTTTTCTGGAATAACTTTATATGTAGGATAAGCTACTCTTATATGTCATTAATCAAAGGCGGATCCAGAATTTAAAGTGTATAGACTCTGAATTTTAAAATGAAATCACGATCTCAAGCTAATATATATAATAATGAACAGACCAAGAAACGAGTATCAATATTTAATATATATGATATATCATATATCATATATTATATTCATATATCATACTTATTTTAAAAGTAGAAATCCCCAAAGTAAAAAATTAAATACCAAAATAACCTTATAAAGCTAAAAATTATTGTACAAAAATGTAAATTTACATATTAGTAAAAAATAATAATAAAATGTTTAATTAGAAGAAAGATAAATCGTGGCACATGTTTTTCCTTTCATCAGTAAACTTTAACCTCCTATTTAATATTATTAAATAATAGCTAATTAAATGTAGTTAACAGGTAGGAATTTTTTCTTTACGTAAATCTTTGCATCTTCTATCTTCAATTGCTGTTTCTTTAATTTATCTTCCACTCATATTGTCTTTTCATATTCTTTCTACACTTTATAACATGTACAAATTTGGGTCACCTCATTATTTAGTTGGTTTATTTATTGTTTTCCTTCAAAAAATTATTGTATAGTATAATTGCTCATTAACATCTGTTGTGTTGTAGGTAAATTGAAGCAGAGTCTTGCGACAAAAATGGTTGTTCAAGCTCTCTCCACAGTGGCAGCCACTTTGAAGGGCATCAACCAGCTGAATTACGGAGGATCCAGTTCATCTTTCCGGACAAAAAATGCATTGGAACCCGAAAAATTTGCAGTGCCAATGGCTTGGGAAAATTCTCTCTTCCGTCCAAGAATTTCAAATCATTTCTTCAAGACATTGCCTCATTAGAGTGCAGACTGGTATTGCCTCTTAAAAAAATTACACTGTGCAGCTAGATAAAAATATAAAAATTACACTGTGCAGCTAGATAAAAATATTTTATGTATGTATTACACTGGTAGTTAGATAAACATATTTTATTTATTTACATATATAAAATATTTTGATACCCCTAGACTTTTTCTGATTTACTTCTATTTTAGTCCAAGCATCCTCCTTTGATTGAAGATGCGCAAAAGGCTCTTGATTGGGCAATGAAAAACTCAAATCCATTGACAATGGAGAGATAACAACTACTCATTTGCTCCTTGGTGTGTGGTCACAACAAGGACATGTTAGAATATTATTTGTTCCCATATCTTTTTTATTTGTCAAATTCTTTTCTGGTTTTCTAGAAAATTGACTAAAATATGAGTATTATTTTTATGATCTAACTGAGTGCTAAATTTTCATGAATTGCTAAAACATCAAACCTTAAATGGACGCACAATTGTGTGTTATATTTATAAAATATATACATTTCAACTAATATTCTCCTATTAAATTTACGGATGAAAGACCTTCTACTTTTGAATAAGACAAAGGTATACACACATGTAATTATGATTTATATTCATTAATTGAATCGTTTAACTCCGACAAATATTAAGTATATACATATCATAAAAGTTAAAATTTATTAGGCATCTTAATGAAGACATATATTATTGATCAAGTTACTTTACAATTTTCAGAAGATACTACTTTTGTTTGACAACAACTTATTCGTATGTATGCGACTATAAAAACTTAAGGCTATAATTTCTTTTAAAAAAATTAAAACGTGAAGCATTTTCAATCATAATTGACGTTGCTCATATTCACATTCAAATTGTATGTAAGTAAAATATCAAAACAAAAAAATGTAAAAGTAAATATTTAGTATATTAGAAAAATTACGTAAGAAGAGGTGATACATATTTGTTGATCGTGTGTAATATAATAGTGACCAAAGTAACATAAAATAGTAGTACTACTTTTATGAAACATTTCTTTCTCTGAAAATGAAAAATGTCCTTTGAACTTCATTTGATAGTTTTTTCTATAAAGTGGGTCTTGCAAAGACTATAATTAGCAATCAAATTAGCATTCATTAAATTGAGCTTGCACATTTCTCTTTAAAATTCTGTTACACATCAGAAACTTATGCTAATATTATTTGCATTATTAAAAGTGACAAGTTTCAAAGTGCAAAATTAGATTACCATTTATCCTCTACATTACATTAAAATGGTTTTAAATATCTAATTAATTAAATATTAAATAGTAATCATATCATATTTTACTAATACTGAGAAGGTGTTAAGTCAAAAGTTGATAATAATAATAATTAAAAAAAAACCTTAAAAATTGATTGACCATTTTAAAAGTATTTAAATTAGAAAAATATAAATGTAGACTGTTGAAAAGTTCAGCTTTTATGAATTCCTTTGGGTTGCTTTGCAGAGTCAATGTGTAATGAATTAGCAATTATAAATACTAATAAACATGGAAAACACATTACATATCATGTTCCATGTTATAAATTGCAGGTGGCCTTTTAATTAGGTACATCATTTAATTTCATTAAGAATCCATTAAGGCAGTTAATCTCTTTTAGTTAGAGTGATGGTAAGTCATACAAAACGTCATTTTAAAATCTATAGAATGAAAAAGTAAGAAGTCGACAATAGCTCAAAGTTGACACGTAAAATTTATTCTTGACAAGTTTAGTATTTTTGAAGTTGTTTCTCCGTTTATTTTTCAAGTTATTATCCTAAGAATATTTAATATGCATCTGTCAAATTGAAGCAGACTACTTTAACAAGATTTTTATCATTTCTACGTCTTTATCTAATTGACATTTTTTTATAGCAATTGCTTGGTCAGTGTTTTATTGAAAGTAACTTTTTAATAATTTAAGTATTTTCCCTATGTCTCTGTGGCAGAACAACACAACTATGAAGATAGCACCTTTGCAGTTTTAATTTGAACACCTAGACTATACATTCTGCAAAATGAACTTATAATTTTCAAAGTTACATTTTTTATTAACTCACTACGCGAATATGTTTCATAGAATGCATATATATCATTCAAATGAATTGATACAAATTAACATGGGACACACGTGCAACGCACGTACCCAAGACTAGTCTATCTATCTATATCTATATTATTATAAAAGCATGAATATAAATGTTGGTTGACCAAAATATCCTTTAAATTTTGAAAGACTTTTATACCCTTAATGAGAAACTTAATAATATGGGTATAAATGTAATTTCTTATTAGGACTAAATAAAATATTTTTCTATTGTGACTAATTCTTCACAAGAAAATAGTAAGTTGGATAAAATTGTAATATTTAGGGTCTAAAATAAAGAAGTTTAAAACCAACTCAAGAAAATAATCGGATAAAATTAACGGTTACTCCCTAAAATAATGGAGTTTGAAATCAACTCAAATAAATAATAGAAGGGAGAATAACCGTATTATGCCTAAAATATAAGAGTTCCTATGACAATATACTCTTTACATTAACTATATTCTACTTATTAGAATATTCTGGTAAATAGACAATAAAACTAAATCTATTCCTATTCAAATTGACTCAAGGAATTTTATCAACTAAATCGATATTAGAATACTCTTTACATTATTAACTATGCATATATTAACTAACATAGCAGTGCATCTCCAATTATGTTTGCAAATTCGAAGCTTCTTTTATTTTTTTTAAGTCTTCTATTATTCCACATTCTTCCTTATAAGCTTTTTAAGGAGTATTACTGTATTAGTTTTAAGCTACAGATTGAAACTAATAGAATTCAGCAATTTTTTTGAAATATATTAGTTTTTGAAAAATATTGTACTCCTTCTATTTCAGTTTATGTGACAACATTACTATTTGTGGAGTCTACGTATATTGACTTTCAAATTTAAATGATTGTTGTATTTTTTTCATGTAAATTTCTTAGCATCAATACTTTCTCTGTGTATATAAAATTTTCTTTTAAATTGAATTTGTTGTTTCTTCCTAACAATAATTAACTCAACATCCACATGCCATTATTAACATGCAATGCACGTTCGTAGAAACTATCTATACTATCTTAAAAGTGTGAAGGTCCTTATAAATGTGTAACGATCGGGTTTGTCATTACGGGTAAACTATTTGTGCCAAGTTTCAGAGTTAGAAAAACTTCGGATTTGGGAGTTTGAAATTATGGGCTAGGCTAGTCTCGGCCTAATTTGGAGCGAGGTATGGTCTAGGACAATCCAGGTAAGGATTGGGTTAGATGTTTTGGCTTGAGCTAGTTTTCCTTGTAGCTAAGACATAAGGGAGTCCGGGGGACTTTTCGGGATCGAATTCGGGTAAGTAGAACTCCCGAAATCGAGGTTGACGTGAAGGGGTTGTTTCAAAACGTCAGGGAAAGTAAGTGTGTTGTATAATGAACCAATTTTGGAGAATTCTCGACATTCTGTTCATGACGAGCGCTACCAGTCCACCACGGCGACCTCCGCTATAGCAAAAAAATTACCGTTATAGCGGAAGTCAAGTCGGTCAACCTCCGCCATAGCAGTTGACTCCGCTACGGCGGTACTGCTATAGCAGAGCGGACCACTATAGCAGAGCGTGATGGGATTTAATGCAGAAACATTCCCTAAAAATATTTAGTTTTAACAGGTTTGTTTGAGAGAAGGGCTAGGATGATTTCATGCGAATTTCCTCCATTCTTCATCATTTTTCCTCCCAAAGGTAAGGTTTCTACTCCCGGAACTCCGTACTACTTTTTCTATGCGGTAGAATTGCTAGGAGTGGACTTGGGGAAGGGTTTGAAATGACTTAGGGATGGTAGAATCCGGAGAAAGAGGGGAATTCTAAGTGTAGAAGTTTTTGGGTGTTGTTAAATCCACTACTTTATGATCATGTGACCTTAATTCCCTAATTGTTTCCATAATAATGGTAGAACTAGGTGAATTAATGGTGGAAAAGCCCAGAAAAAGGGGTGGGATGATCATGGATAGCCTGGGGTTTGGGATGTTGCGTAATCCGGGTGAATTTTAGGCCATAAAGATTGATTCTTGGTTATTGTGCATTATTTTAGACCAAGAACCGGCAAGAACTTCGGAAAACGAGAAAGCTCTGGTTGAGTAGAGCTTTGGATCATTTTGAGGTAGGTGATGGTTGCTTCCTGTATGCTTTGTGTGTTTGAGTACTCTTATCTAAGTATTTGTATGAGATGCATTGCTTAGGGAATGATTAGAAATGTCTAATAGTCATGTTTAGCAGTCTGGTAAATTCAACGTTGTATTGTGCTTGTTGGTTTACAAGTTGATTGTTCATTTTTGTGATTGTGGATTGTTTGAAATTTGGTTGGCTCGGGTACGACGCTTGGTACGAAATATACTAACGGTTGGCTCGGGTACCACGTCTGGTATGAGATAAAACTAACGGTTGGCTCGGGTACCACACCTGGTATGGGTTTACTTTATTGTGTTGTTGCATCTTTATTTAATGGTTCCCTGAATGGACTTGATTGTGAACTTGAATTGTGGTCGTGTATTTTGGGCCTTGAGAGGCCGGGATTAATTGAATAGCTTTACGAGTTTGGTCTTGGTGTAGACAGGGTGGTATGTCTGGAACTTAGGTGTTGTCTAGAAGGGATCCAGGGTGGGTTCGAGATATGTGGAGGGATATGACTGTTATTGTTGTAGATTATTGATCATAACTGTGAAGTGGTTTACATGTGGGACAAGTTAGGTAGAGACTTGTAGTCTAGGAATACCTGTTGACTTGCCTATGTGTTTTCCTGTACTCTTACTTGATTTTTGTGCTGCTCATACATTATTTATTTGAAACTGGCTGATGATCCTACCAGTACATGGTGGTTGTGTACTGATACTGCACTTGCTTGTTTTTTTGTGAGTACAAGAAATCTTCCGGCGGTTGACGCACGACCTCACTTGTAGGCCTGACTTTCTGAGATATCAAGGGTGAGCTATTCGACCGAGCTGCCTTAGTGTCCATCTAGTTGAGTTGTAGTCTATTTGTTCGGGATTAGATTATTTCTATATTTAGGTTTGCATCCCCGTACTCTAGTTTTTGGTATATGTCATTGGTACGATGACTTTCAGATTTTAGGGAGAGATTTCCGCAGTTTATTTTATTTATGATTGAATGCTAGATTACATTTCTGCACTGGTTTTAAGTTGTTAGGCTAGGCAAAGAGTTGAACTCTAATGGTTCACTCATCTGGGGATTGGGTGGGTGTCACTCATGATGGTCTGGGTCGTGACAAAAATGGTATCAGAGTCCTAGATTTGTTGATCTTGTCGTACCAAAACAGGTCTAGTCAAATCTTGCGGAATGGTGCAGAGACGTCCGTACTTTTCTTCGAGACATTATAGGACTTTAGGAAACTATTTCTTCTTTCTTCCATCGTGCTATAACTTGATCCCAATTGGTATCTGGTGATACAAATTGGTATCTGACTCTTTCACTCTTCTGTCTGCAGATGGTTAACACAAGAAACAACGGAGCTAGATCGGCGGCCCCAGTAGCAGGCCCGACTGTCCATAGTAGAGGCAAGGGAAGGGGCAGAGGACGAGGTAGAGCCATGTCCGCCAAGGGTGGAGCTCAAGCTGCTGCAGGAGTACGAAAGGCAACCCCTCCCCCACTTCAGGAACAGGTTGTCGAGGAAGTGGAAGTGTTATGGAAGATAAAAGGGCACAGGCGGAGGTGGAGGCAGCACCAGCTGGAGGTGCAGGCCTTCCTCCTATGACACCAGAAGCATTTCAGCAGGCTTGGAATATCTTGAGTGGTTTGGTTGGTGCTGGATCCATACTCGCGTCACTTGAAAATCAGGCTCTGGGAACTCAGTCAGCAGTTACCACAGTGCCTAGGATTGATGGAGCTTCAGGCACAGGTGACTTCTTTAGGCCAATGCTGGGCCCAGTGATAACAGGAAATGAACATGAGATGCTAACCAAGTTTCAAAAGCTGAAACCTCCTACATTTCAGGGTACTGATAGGGAAGATGCTTATGAGTTCATACTAGATTGATATGAGAGGCTGCACAAGCTGGGCATTGTGCAACAGTATGAGGTTGAGTTCGTCACATTTCAGCTGCAGGGTGATGCCAAGCCATGGTGGAGATCTCATGTGGAGTGTCGGTTATCTATTTTACCTCCACTGACTTGGGAGCAATTCCACTCTCTTTTCTTAGGAAAGTACGTACCCCGTACTTTGAGGGACCGAAAAAATGATGAATTCTTGAATTTGGAGCAGGGTAGCATGTCAGTCTTTGCTTACGAGGCCAAGTTTCATGCCTTGTCTCATTTTGCTACGTAGTTGATGGGTTCTGAGGAGGAGTGGGTTCGGTTGTTTATCATAGGTTTGAATACTGAGCTTCAGGTACTGTCGGTGCACATGACTTCTTCAGGGAAAGGCTTCAATGAAGTGGTGGACTATGTAAAGAAACTTAAGGGAGTCAGGCAGGCGGGGCAGGCTAAGGTTTTAGCCAAGAAGCCCCAGAATGAGGGAAATTATGGTGGTTTACACTCCAGGGGTCAGAATCAGCAGGTATACTCAGCCCGTCCTATTCAATCAGCTCTGCCAGCTGCTACAGGTGGTCGTCCGGGAGCTAATCAGCAGTTTTCAGCTCCTAAGAGCCAGGGAGCTTCTTATTCATCTGCTAGAAGGCTTATGCTTGATCGTGGTTATTTTCATTATAGTGATCTGGGCCACTTTAAGAGGAAGTGCCCTCACAGGCAGACTGGTAATTAGGTTCAGCAGCAGCCCAAGGCTATGGTCCCGGCGGGTAGAGGTGGTCAGGCTAAAGGTCATCCCCAAGGTGGGCGAGGCAACTTTCAAAGTGGCCGGGGAGGTAAAGGGAATGGCAACTTGGGCAGAGGTGTGGCGCAGCTGGCTGGGGAGGTTGCCCGAATTGATGACCAGGCTCACTGCTATGCGTTTCTAGGGAGGACCGAGGCTGAGGCATCAGATGCGGTGATCACAGGTACTATTCTTGTTTGTGATAAAATGGCTTTGGTACTATTTGACCCAGGTTCTACGTATTCTTATGTGTCTGTGAGTTTTGTGTTTGGTCTTGTAACGACCGGGTCCGTCGTTACGGGTAGTCCAATCGTGCCAAGTTTTAGAATTAGAAAACTCTGGGTCTGGGAGTTTGAAATTCTGGGATAGGCTAGCTTAGACCAGAATTGGAGCGAGGTATAGTCTAGGGAAATCCGAGTAAGGATTGGGTTAGATGTCTTGATTTGAGCTAGTTTTCTACGTACCCAAGACATAAAGAAGTCCGGGGGACTTTTCAGAATTGAATTTAGGTAAATAGATCTTCCGAAATTGATATTGACGTGAAGGGGTTGTTTTGGATCATCGGGGGAAGCAAGTGTGTTGTAAAATGGATCAATTTTAGAGAAATTCAGACATTCTGTCCGTGACGAGCGCTAAGGCTCCGATGTGGCAACTTTTGCTATAGCGGAAGTCAAGGAGGTCAATCTCTGCCATAGAGGTTGACTCCGCTACGGTGTTACCGCTATAGCGGAAGCCTACCTATATAGCGGAGCCCGACGGGATTTAATGCAGAAACTTCCCCAAAGCAGTTCAGTTTTCTACAATTCATTTGGGAGAAGAACTGGGGCAATTTCAGACATTTTTCCTTCGTTCTTCATCGTTTTTCTTCCCTAAGGTAAGGTTTCTACTCCCCAAACTCCGTAATACTTTTCCTATGTGGTAGAATTGCTAGGGGTAGACTTGGAAAGAGGTTTGGAATGACTTAGGGATGGTATAATCTAGGGGAAAAAAGGGATTCTATGTGTAGAAGTTCTTGGGTGTTGCTAAATTTACTGTTTTATGATCATGTGACCTTAATTTCCTAATGTTATCCGTAAAAATGATAGAACTAGGTGAATTAATGGTGGAAAAGCCCAGAGAAAGGGTGGAATAATCATGGGTGGCCTGGGGTTTAGGATTCTTGCGTAATCCAGGTAAATTATAGGCCACGGGGATTAATCCTTGGTTATTGTGTGTTGTTTTAGACCAAGAACCGGCGAGAACTTTGGATAATGGGAAAGCTCGATTGAGTAGAGCTGTGATCATTTTGAGGTAGGTGATGGCTTGATTTCTTCATGCATTGTGTATATGAGTACTTTTGTCTAAGTGATTATATGAGATGCATTGCTTAGGAGATGAAGTGGAATGTCTTATAGTCTTGTTTGATCAGTTTGGTTATTGAATTGTGCATTTTTGCTTGTTGGTTTACAAGTTAATTATTCATTGTTGTGACTGTGAATTGTTGACACTCAGTTAGCTCGGGTACCATGCCTGGTATAAGAATACTAATGGTTGCCTCGGGTACCATGCTTAGTACGGGAAATTACTAATGGTTGGCTCGGGTACCACGCATGGTACGAGAAATTACTAATGGTTGGCTCGGGTACCACGCCTGGTATGGGTTTACTTTACTACATCATTGCATGGATATTTGTTACATTGTGTTGATTGATATTGGTTTCATGAGCAGACCGGGCTGTATTATTGAGAGTGATAATATTTTATGGTATTTATGAGGCCGGGTTATTGTTGTATCTGATTTAGAGTTAGTCTTGGTGTAGACCGGGTTGCTTGTGAACACTTAGGTGTTTGTTAGAGGGGCTCCCAGGGTGGGTCTGGGCTATATAGATATGAGGGTGTGACTTGTATTGATTTTCGTATTGGAAGTGAATGGAATGTAGAGATAAGTTAGGATGAGATTTGTAGTTAGAGGTGTTTGGTAATTGGATTACGTGTTTCCTGTACTGTTACTTTATTCTTGTACTGTTCATACATTATTATTGGAACTGGTTGATGATCCTACCAGTACACGGTGGTTGTGTACTAATACTGCACTTGCTTGTTTTTTTGTGAGTACAGAAAATCTTCTGGCGGTTGACGCACGACCTCACTTGTAGGCCTGACTGTTCCAGATATCAAGGGTGAGCTGTTCGACCAAGCTGCCTCGGTGTCTAACTTTTGAGTTATAGCCCAATTATTTTGGGCTTAGACTATTTCTTATTGTTTTAAGTTTTGGGGTTGTATTCCCGTACTCTAGTATTGGTAGCGTTTAGTACGATAACTTTCAGGTTCTAGGGGAATTTCTGCAGGCTTATTTAATGATATGGTTCCTTGCGTATTTGAATTGCTAGTTTATTTTCTGTTTGCTTGTTTTAGGCTGTTAGTCTAGGCTAAGAGTTGAACTCTATTGGTTCGCTCATCCGGGGGTTGGATGGGTGCCACTCACGATGGTCTGGATCGTGACAAAGATGGTATCAGAGCCCTAGGTTTGTTGATCTCGTCGTACCAAACAAGTCTAGTAGAGTCTTGCAGAACGGTGCGGAGACGTCAGTACTTTTCTTCGAGAGGCTATGGGGCTTTAGGAAAAACTATCTTTTCCTTCCTTCCTTCGTGCTATAACTTGATTCCAATTGGTATCTAGTGATACAAATTGGTATCTAACCTCATTCACTCTTTTTTCCGCAGATGGCTAATACAAGGAATAATGGAGTGAGACCAGCGGGCCTGGCAGCTTGTGGTAGAGATAGGGGAAGGGGAAGAGGACGAGGGAGAGCCACACCCGCCAGGATGGGGCTCAAGCTACTACAGGAGAGCGAGAGGCAACTCCTCCCCCACCTCAGGATCAGGTTGTTGAGGATGTGGAAGTTATTGTATAGGATGAAGGGGCACAGGCAGAGGCAGAGGAGGCACCGGTTGGAGGTGTCGGCCTTCCTACTATGACATCAGAAGCCTTTTAGCAGGCTTGGAATATTTTGAGTGGGTTGGTTGGTGTTGGAGCCATACTCGCGGCATTTGAAAATCAGGCTTGGTATACTCAGCCAACAGTTACTACGGCGCCTTGGATGGATGCAGCTTCAGGTACAAATGATTTCTTCAGGCCAATGCTAGGCCCGGTGATGACCGAAAACGAACATGAGATGTTGACCAAGTTTCTCAAGCTGAAGCCTCTTACGTTTCAGGGTACCAATAAAGAGTATGCTTATGAGTTCATCTTGGATTGCTTTGAGAGGTTGCACAAGTTGGGTATCATACGTCATCATGGGGTTGAGTTCATCATATTTCAGCTGCAGGGTGACGCTAAGCAATGGTGGAGGTCTCAGGTAGAGTGCAGACCATCTACATTGCCTGCTTTGACTTGGGAGGAGTTTCATGCTCTCTTACTAGAGAAGTATGTACCTCGTACCTTGAAAGATAGGAAGAAGGATGAGTTCTTGCATTTGGAACAGGGAAGCATGTCAGTCTCGGCTTATGAGGCTAAGTTCCATGCTTTTCCTCGTTATGCTACTCAGTTGTTGGGTTCAGAAGAGGAGAGGTTACAGTTGTTTGTGAAGGGTCTGAACACTGATTTACATGTATTGTCCATTCACATGACTTTTTTAGGAAAGGGATTCAATGCAGTGACGGACTATGTTAAGAAGTTAGAAGGGGTCAAGCAAGCGGGGCATGCTAAGGCTTTAGCCAAGAAGCCCCAGAATGAGGGAAATTTTAGTGGTTCGTACTCCAGGGGTCAGAATCGGCAGGCATACTTAGCCCGTCCTATTCAGTCAGCTCTGCCAGCTGCTACAGGTGGTCGTCAGGGAGCTAATCATCAGTCTTCAGCTCCTAGAGGCCAGGGAGTGTCCTATACATCTGCTAGTAGGCCTACACTTGACCGTGGATTCTTCCATTATGGTAATCTGGGCCACATTAAGAGGGAGTTCCCACTCAGGCAGATAGGTAATTAGGGTCAGAAGCAGTCTAGAGCAGTGGTCCCGGCAAGTAGAGGCGGTAATGCTAGAGGTCGTCCACAGGGTGGGCGAGGTAACTTACAGGGAGGCCAGGGAGACAGAGGGAACGGCGGCGCAGGTAGGGGTACAGCACAGCCGGCTCAGGAAGTTTCTCAGATTAATGATCAGGCTCATTGTTATGCATTTCCAGGGAGGACCGAGGCAGAAGCATCAGATGCGGTGATCACAGGTACCATTCTTGTCTGCGATAAAATTGCTTCGATATTATTTGACCCAGGTTTTACATATTCTTATGTGTCTGAGAGTTTTGCATTGGGTCTGGCCTTGATATGTGATATCCTTGATTTCTCTCCATGTTTCTACCCCGGTTGGAGAGTCTGTGGTTGTGACTCATGTTTACCGGGACTGTTCTGTTGTGTTTGTAGGGTTGCATACTTGGGTAGACTTCGTAATTATGGATATGGTTGATTTTGATATTATTTTAGGCATGACCTAGTTATCCCATTATCATGTTGTGTTAAATTGTTACACCAAGACTGTGGCTCTAGAGATTCTGGGTAAGGATAGGCTAGAGTGAGAAGGTTTGTACAGGCCTAAGCCAGTTAAGGTCATATCATTTGTTCGGGCTAGGAAGCTAGTGGGGAAGGGGTGTCTAGCCTTCTTGGCTCATCTCTGGGATGATAGTGTAGAGTCCCCGTCTATTGAGTCAGTTCTAGTAGTTTCTGAGTTTCGAGAGGTGTTTCCAGCGGATTTACCTAGTATACCTCCGGACAGAGATATAGACTTTTGTATTGATTTGGAGCCAGGCACTCATCCTATTTTCATTCCTCTGTATTATATGGCTCCGACAGAGTTAAGGGAACTTAAGACTCAGCTTTAAGAACTCCTAGATAAGGATTTATATGTCCCAGTGCTTCGCCTTGGGGTGCTCCGATCTTATTCGTAAAGAAAAAGGATGGTAGTATGTGGATGTGCATAGATTATAGGCAGTTGAATAAGGTTACCATCCGGAATAAGTATCCACTACACCATATTAATGATCTGTTTGACCATCTCCAGGGTGCATCGGTGTTTTCAAAAATTGACTTGAGGTCAGGGTATCATCAGTTAAAGATTAGGCCTGAGGACATTCCTAAGACTGTTTTTCGGACTCGGTATGGGCATTACGAGTTCTCAGTGATGTCGTTTAGTTTGACTAATGCGTCGGAAGCATTTATGAGTTTGATGAATGGGGTATTTAAGTCATATTTGGATTCTTTCGTTATCATTTTTATCGATAATATTTTGATCTACTCCAAGAGTAGGTAGGAGCATGCTAATCATCTTCGTATTGTGTTGGACATACTGAGACGTCAAAAGCTTTATGCAAAGTTTTCCAAGTGTGAATTTTGGTTGACTTCGGTTGCATTCTTGGGGCATGTAGTGTCATAAAGGGGGTTGATGGTAGACCTCCAGAAGATTGAGGCAATCAAGAGTTGGGCCCGGCCTAGCTCTGTGAAAGAGGTGAGGAGTTTTGTTGGGCTCGCAGGGTACTACCGGAGGTTTGTGAAGGATTTTGCGTCTATTTCTACTCATCTAACCAGGGTGACATAGAAAGATGTAACATTCGTGTGGTCTGACAAGTGCGAGGAGATCTTCCAAAAGCTCAAGACACTTCTGACCACGGCTCCTATTTTGTCCTTGCTGGTTCAAGGTAAAGATTTTATTGTTTACTGTGATGCTTCACATTCTGGTTTGGGTGTTGTGTTGATGCAGGACAGGAATGTGATAGCCTATGCATTTAGGCAGTTGAAGGTGCATGAGAGGAACTACCCGACTCATGACTTAGAATTGGCAGCGGTGGTTTTTGCACTCAAGATTTGGAGACACTATCTGTATGGTGTCAAGTGTGAGGTGGTCACCGATCATCGCAGTCTGCAGCATGTGTTCACTCAGAAGGACTTGAATTTGAGGCAGAGAAGGTGGATGGAATTATTGAAGGACTATGATATGACTATTTAATACCATCCGGGTAGGGCTAATGTGGTGGCAGATGCATTGAGCCAGAAGACAGTTAGCATAGGTAGTTTGGCTTGTTTGGGGATGTCCAAACGACCACTAGCAAAGGAAATTCAGGCGTTAGAGTCCAAGTTCATGCACTTGGGTATTTCAGAACAAGGTGGATTATTGGCTAGCATTGAGGTCAAGGCCACCTTGATAGAGGAGATAAAGGCCAAACAGTTTCAAGATACGAAACTGAGTAAGCTCCGGGTAAGGTAATATCCGGGGAGGCTAGGGACGTTAAGCTAGACTCTGGTGGAGTACTAAATTTCAGGGGGAGGATTTGTGTTCCTCGATTTGATGACATAATTCAAAATATATTGGCAGAGGCTCACGGTTCGCGGAACTCAATTCATCTGGGTGTGACCAAAATGTACCAGAACTTGAGGCAGCATTACTGGTGGCTAGGATGAAAAGGGACATACTTGATTTTGTGTCCAAGTGTCAGAACTGCCAGCAGGTAAAGTATGAGCATCAGAGACCTGCAGGTCTACTTCAGAGAATTCCTGTCCCGAGTGGAAGTAGGAGAGGATAGCCATGGATTTTATGGTAGGTCTTCCTAAGACATTGGGGAGGTATGACTCAATTTGTGTCATTGTCGACAGGCTGACCAAGTCCGCTCATTTCATTCTGGTCAGGGTAGATTACAATTCGCAGCAGTTGGCTAAGATCTATTTGAAGAAAATTGTGAGATTGCATGGAGTACCACTGTCCATCATTTTAGACAGGGGTACATAGTTCACCTCTAAATTTTGGGGTAAGCTACATGAAGAGTTGGGTACACAACTCACCTTTAGTATAACCATCCATCCTCAGACTGATGGTCAGTCAGAGAGGATGATACAGGTATTGGAGGACATGCTGAAAGTATGTGTGATGGACTTCGGGGCTCATTGGGACCAGTTTCTACCATTGTGCAAATTCTCGTACAATAATAGCTGCCACTCCAGATTGACATGGCACCATTTGAGGCATTGTATGGGAGGGGTTGTAGATCACCGGTTGGGTTCTTTGAGGAAGGTGATGTAAAGCCTCTGGGCGTGGACTTGGTAAGGGAAGTGCAGGAAAAGGTAAGAGGCATTCAGACCAAATTGTTAGCCGCCCAAAGTAGGCATAAAGAATACGCAGATCGCAAGGTCCGGGACATGGAAATTCAGGTTAGTGAATAGGTACTATTGAAAGTGTCACCAATGAAGAGAGTTATGAAGTTTGGTAAGAAGGGCAAGCTCAGCCCTCGGTTCATCGGTCCATTTGAGGTTCTTGAAATTATGGGGCCAGTGGCTTACAAGTTAGCACTGCCACCTAGTTTGTCGGGTGTCCATCCAGTATTCCATGTATCTATGCTTAAATGATACCATGGGATGGGGATTACATCATCAAGTGGGATGAGGTGCTCTTCGATAAGGATCTTCATTATGAAGAGGAATCAGTTTTGATTCTTGCTTGGGATGTCCGGAGTTTGAGAACAAAGGTGATTGATATGGTAAAGGTTCCATGGAAACATCATCCGGTTGAGGAAGCCACTTGGAAAACTGAGAAGGACATACGGGACAAGTACCCTCACTTGTTTGAGGATTCAGGTACTACACTTTCCTTCTTTTATTTTCATAATTTCGAGCTTGATCATTCGGGGATGAATGATAGGTAAATTGGTATCTGTTATAAAGATCGGGTCCGTCGTTATGGGTAGTCCAATCGTTCCATATTTTAGAGTTAGAAAACTCTGAGTTTGGGAGTTTGAAATTCTGGGGTAAGCCAGCCTCAGCCAAAATTAGAGTGAGGTATAGTCTAGGGAAATCCGGGTAAGGATTGGGTTAGATGTCTTGATTTGAGGTAGTTTTCCACGTAGCCAAGACATAAAGAATTCTGGAGGACTTTTCAGAATCGAATTCGGGTAAATAGATCTTCCAGAATTGAGATTGACATGAAAGGGTTGTTTCGGATCGTCGGGGGAAGCAAGTGTGTTGTAAAATGGACTAATTTTGGAGAATTCCGGACATTTTGTTCATGACGAGCGCTAAGGCTCCGCTGGGACGACCTCCGCTATAGCAGAAGAAAAGACCGCTATAGCAGAAGTCAAGGCAGTCAATCTCCGCCATAGCGGTTGACTCCGCTATGACGGTACTGCTATATCAGAAGTCGACCACTATAGTGGAGCCCGACGGGATTTAATGCAGAAACTTTTCCAAAATAGTTCAGTTTTCTATAATTCATTTGGGAGAAGAACTAGGGCAATTTCAGGCATTTTTCCTCCGTTCTTCATCATTTTTCTTTCCTAAGGTAAGGTTTCTACTTTCCAAACTCCGTAATACTTTTCCTATGCGGTAGAATTGCTAGGGGTAGACTTGGGGAGAGGTTTGGAATGACTTAGGGATGGTAGAATCCGGAGAAAAGGGGGGATTCTATGTGTAGAAGTTCTTGGATATTGCTAAATTTACCATTTTATGATCATGTGACCTTAATTTCCTAATGTTATCTGTAAAAATGATAGAACTAGGTGAATTAAAGGTGGAAAAGCCCGGGGAAAGGGTGGAATGATCATGGGTGGCCTGGGGTTTAGGATTCTTGCGTAATCCAGGTAAATTATAGGCCACATGGATTAATTCTTTGTTATTGTGTGTTGTTTTAGACCAAGAACTGGCAAGAACTTCGGAGAATGGGAAATCTCCGGTTGAGTAGAGCTTTGATCATTTCGAGGTAGGTGATGGCTTGATTTCTTCATGCATTGTGTGTTTGAGTACTTTTATCTAAGTGATTGTATGAGATGCATTGCTTAGGAGATGAATTGGAATGTCTTATAGTCCTGTTTGATTAGTCTGGTTATTAAACGTTGTATTTTTGCTTGTTGGTATACAAGTTAATTGTTCATTGTTGTGACTATGGATTTTTGACATTCGGTTGGCTCGGGTACCACGCCTGGTACAGAAATACTAATGGTTGGCTCGGGTACCACGCCTGGTATGGGAAATTACTAACGGTTGGCTCGGGTACCACGTTTGGTACGGGAAATTACTAATGGTTGGCTCGGGTACCATGCCTGGTATGAGTTTACTTTACTGTATCATTGCATGGATATTTGTTGCATTGTGTTGATTGATATTGGTTCCGTGAGTGGACCGGGATGTATTATTGAGAGTTATAATTGTTTATGGTCTACGTGAGGTCAGGTTATCATTGTATCTGATTTAGAGTTGGTCTTGGTATAGACCGGGTTGCTTGTGAATACTTAGGTGTTGGTTAGAGGGGATCCCAGGGTGGGTCCGGGCTATATAGATATGAGGGTGTGACTTGTATTGATTTTCATATTGGACGTGAATGGCATTTAAAGATAAGTTAGGATGAGATTTGTAGCTAGAGGTGCTTGGTAATCGGATTACGTGTTTCCTGTAGTGTTACTTGATTCTTGTACTGTTCATACATTGTTATTGGAACTGGCTGATGATTCTACCAGTACACGGTGGTTGTGTACTGATACTACACTTGCTTACTTTTTTGTGAGTACAGGAAATCTTTCGGCGGTTGATGCACGACCTCACTTGTAGGCCTGACTGTTCCAGATATCAAGGGTGAGTTGTTCGACCAAGCTGCCTCAGTGTCTATCTTTTGAGTTATATCCCAATTGTTTCGGGCTTAGGCTATTTCTTATTGTTTTAAGTTTTGGGGTTTTATCCCCATACCCTAGTATTGGTATCATTTGGTACGATGACTTTCAGGTTCTAGGGGAATTTCCGCAGGCTTATTTAATGATATGGTTCCTTGCGTATTCTAATTGCTAGTTTATTTTTTGTTTGCTGGTTTTAGTCTGTTAGTCTAGGCTAAGAGTTAGACTCTATTGGTTCGCTCATCCGAGGATTGGGTGGGTGCCACATACGATGGTCTGGGTCATGACAGGTCTGGACTTGGTATGTGATATCCTTAATTCCCCTATCTATTTTTCTACCCCGGTTGAAGAGTCTGTGGTTGTGACTCATGTCTATCATGATTGTTCTGTGGTGTTTGTGAGGTTGCATACTTGGGTAGACTTGGTAATCCTGGATATGGTTGACTTTGATGTGATTTTAGGCATGACTTGGTTATCCCTTTATCATGTTGTGTTGAATTATAACACCAAGACTGTGGCTCTAGAGTTTTCGGGTAAGGATAGGCTAGAGTGGGAAGGTGTGTACAGGCCTAAGCCAGTTAAGATCATATCGTTTATTCGGGCTAGAAAGCTAGTGGGGAGGGGGTGTCCATCCTTCTTGGCTCATCTCTGGGATGATAGTGTGGAGTCTCAATATATTGAGTCAGTTCCGGTTGTTTCAGAGTTTCGATAGGTGTTTCCAGCGGATTTGCCTGGTATGCCTCCGGACAGGGATATTGACTTTTGCATTGACTTAGAGCCAGGCACTTATCCCATTTCTATTCCTCTGTAGCATATAGATCCGACAAAGTTAAGGGAACTTAAGACTCAGCTTCAGGAACTCCTAGATAAGGGATTTATCTGTCCCAGTGCTTCGCCTTGGGGTGCTCTGGTCTTGTTTGTAAAGAAAAAGGATGGTAGTATGCGGATGTGCATAGATTATAGATAGTTGAACAAGGTTACCATCCGAAATAAGTACCCACTACCCCGTATTGATGATCTGTTTGACTAGTTACAGGGTGCGTTGGTGTTTTTGAAAATTGACTTGAGGTCAGTATATAATCAGTTAAAAATTAGGTCTGGGGACATTCCTAAGACTGCGTTTCGGACTCGTTGTGGGCATTACGAGTTCTTAGTGATGTCATTTGGTTTAACCAATACACCGGTGGCATTCATGAGTTTAATGAATGGAGTGTTTAAATCTTACTTGGATTCGTTCGTCATCATTTTCATTGATGATATTTTGATCTACTCCAAGAGTAGGGAGGAGCATGCTGAACATCTCTATATAGTGTTGGACATTTTGAGGTGCCAAAAGCTATATGTAAAGTTCTCCAAGTGTGAATTTTGGTTGACTTCAGTCGCGTTCTTAGGGTATGTAGTGTCAGAACAGGGGGTGATGGTAGATCCCCAGAAGATTAAGGCAGTCAAGAGTTGGGTCCGATCTAGCTCGATGATTGAGATGAGAAGTTTTGTGGGGCTTGCAGACTACTATTGTAGGTTTGTCAAGGATTTTGCATCTATTTCTACTCACGTGACAAGGCTGACATAGAAAGATTTACCATTTGTGTGGTTCGACAAGTGCGAAGAGAGCTTCCAAAAGCTCAAGACACTTCTGACCACGGCTCCTATCTTGTCCTTGCCGAGTAAAGACTTTATTGTTTACTGTGGTGCTTCACATTCTGGTTTGGGTGTTGTGTTGATGCAGGATAGGAATGTGATAGCCTATGCCTCCAGGAAGTTGAAGGTGAATGAGAGAAACTATCTGACTCATGATTTAGAGTTGGCGGGGATGGTCTTTGCACTCAAGATTTAGAGGCACTATCTCTATGGTGTCAAGTGTGAAGTGTTAGCTGATCACCACAGTCTGCAGCATGTTTTCACTCAGAAAGACTTGAATTTGAGGCAGAGAAGGTGGATGGAATTGCTGAAGGATTATGATGTAACTATTCAGTACCATCCGGGCAAGGCTAATATGGTGGCAAACGCGTTGAGCTGGAAGACAGTTAGCATGGGCAGTTTGGCTTGTTTGGGGGTGTCCAAACAACCACTCACAAGGAAAATTTAGGCATTGGAGTCCAAGTTCATGCACTTGGGTATTTCAGAACAAGGGGGGTTGTTGGCCAGTATTGAAGTCAGAGCCACTTTCATAGAGGAGATAAAGGCCAAGCAGTTTCAGGATCCGAAACTGAGTAAGCTTTGAGGTAAGTTAATATCCGAGAAATCCAGGGACGTCGCGTTAGACTCTAGTGGAATACTAAATTTTAGAGGAAGGATTTGTGTTCCTCGGGTTGATGATATGGTTCAGAACATCTTAGTAGAGGCTCATGGTTCGCGGTACTCAATTCATCCGGGTGTGACTAAAATGTACAGAAACTTGAGGCAGTGTTACTGGTGGCCCGGGATGAAAAAGGACATAGTTAATTTTGTGTCCAAGTGTCAAAACTGCCAGCAGGTAAAGTATGAACATCAGAGACCTGCAGGACTACTTTAGAGAATGCCCATTCCAGAGTATAAGTGGGAAAAGATAGCCATGGATTTCGTGGTGGGTCTTCCCAAGACATTGGAGAAGTATGACTCAATTTGGGTCATCGTTGACAGGCTGACCAAGACCGATCATTTTATTCCAGTCCAGGTAGATTATAATTCATAGAAATTGGCTAAGATCTGTGTGAAGAAGATTGTGAAGTTGCATGGAGTACCACTGTCCATTATTTCTGACAGGGGTACACAGTTTACCTCCAAGTTTTGGGGAAACTTGCATAAGGAGTTGGGCACTCAACTCACCTTTAGTATAGCTTTCCATCTTCAGACTGATGGTCAGTCGAAGAGGATGATCCAGGTGTTGGAGGACATGCTGAGAGCATGTGTGATGGACTTTGGGGGTCAGTGGGACCAGTTTCTACCATTGTGCGAATTCTTGTACAACAATACCTACCACTCCAGTATTGACATGGCACCATTCGAATCATTGTATGGGAGAGGTTGTAGATCACCGATTGGGTGGTTTAGGAAGGCAATGTAAAGACTTTGGGCGTAGACTTGGTAAGGGAAGTGCAAGAGAAGATGAGGGGCATTCAAACAAAGTTGCTAGCTGCCCAAAGCAGGCAGAAGGAATATGTGGATCGCAATGTTCGGGACATAGAATTTCAGGTTGGTGAGCGGGTACTTCTGAAGGTATCACCAATGAAGGAAGTTATGCATTTAGCTAAGAAGGGCAAGCTCAGACCTCGGTTCATCGGTCCGTTTGAGGATCTTGAAATTGTAGGGCCATTGTCTTACAAGTTAGCATTGTTGCCTAGTTTGTCGGGTGTCCATCCGGTATGTATCCATGCTTAAGATATACCATGGGGATGGGGACTACATCATCATGTGGTATAAGGTGCTTTTCGCTAAGGACCTTCGCTATGAAGAGGAACCAGTTTTGATCCTTGCTCGGGATGTACGGAAATTGAAGACAAGGGTGATTAGTATGGTAAAGGTTCAATGGAAGCATCGTCCAGTTAAGGAAGCCACTGGGGAAACCGAGAAGGATATGCGGGACAAGTACCCTCACTTGTTTGAGGATTCAGGTACTACACTTTCCTTCTTCAATTTCTGTAATTTTGGGTTTGATCATTCAGGGACGAACAATAGGTAAATTGGTATCTGTTGTAATGATCAGGTTCGTCAGTATGGGTAAACTATTTGTGCCAAGTTTCAGAGTTAGAAAAACTTCAGATTTGGGAGTTTGAAATTCTGGGCTAGGCTAGTCTCGGCCGGATTTGGAATGAGGTATGGTCTAGGACAATTCGGGTAAGGATTGGGTTAGATGTCTTGGCTTGAGCTAGTTTTCATTGTAGCTAAGACATAAGGGAGTCCAGGGGACTTTTTGGAATCGAATTCGGGTAAGTAGAACTCCCAAAATAGAGGTTGACGTGAAAGGGTTGTTCTGAAACATTGGGGAAAGTAAGTGTGTTGTAGAATGTACCAATTTTAGAGAATTCTCGACATTCTATCCGTCACAAGCACTACCGCTTCACCATGGTGACCTCCGCTATAGCAAAAAAATTATCGGTATAGCGAAAGTCAAGTCGGTCAACCTCCGCCATAGCGGTTGACTCCGCTACGGTGGTACTGCTATAGCAGAACGGACCTCTATAGTGGAGCGTGATGGGATTTAATGCAGAAACATTTCCCAAAAACATTCAGTTTTTACAAGTTTATTTGAGAGAAGGGCTAGGGCGATTTCAGATGAATTTCCTCCATTCTTCATCATTTTTCCTCCCAAAGGTAAGGTTTCTACTCCCCAAACTCCGTACTACTTTTCCTATGCAGTAGAATTGCTAGGAGTGGTCTTGGGAAAGGGTTTGGAATGACTTAGGGATGGTAGAATCCGGGAAAAGAGGATTCTCAGTGTAGAAGTTCTTGGGTGTTGTTAAATCCACTACTTTATGATCATGTGACCTTAATTCCCTAATTGTTTTCATAATAATGGTAGAACTAGGTGAATTAATGGTGAAAAAGCCCGAAAAAAGGGGTGGGATGATTATGGATGGCCTGGGGTTTGGGATTTTGCATAATCCGAGTGAAGTTTAGGCCATAAAGATTGATTATTGGTTATTGTGCATTATTTTAGATCAAGAACCAGTAAGAACTTCGAGAAATGGGAAAGCTCCGGTTGATTAGAGCTTTGGATCATTTTGAGGTAGCTGATGGTTGTTTCCTGTATGGTTTGTGTGTTAGAGTACTCTTATCTAAGTATTTGTATGAGATGCATTGCTTATGGAATAATTAGAAATGTCTAATAGTCCTGTTTAGCAGTCTGGTAAATTGAACGTTGTATCGTGCTTGTTGGTTTACAAGTTGATAGTTCATTTTTGTGACTGTGGATTCTTTGACATTCGGTTGGCTCGGGTACCACGCTTGGTACGAAATATACTAACGATTGACTCGGGTACCACACCTGATACGGGATAATACTAACGGTTGTCTCGGGTACCACGTCTGATATGGGATAATACTAACGCTTGGCTCGGGTACCACGCCTGGTACGGGTTTACTTTATTGTGTTGTTGCATCTTTATTTAATGGTTTTCTGAGTGGATCGGGTTGTGAACTTGAATTGTTGTCGTGTATTTTGGGCCTTGAGACGCGGGATTAATTGAATTGCTTTACGAGTTTGGTCTTGGTGTAGACCGGGTGGTATGTTTGGCACTTAGGTGTTGTCTAGAAGGGATCCAGGGTGGGTCTGGTATATGTGGCGGGATATGACTGTTATTATTGTAGATTATTGATCATAACTGTGAAGTGGTTTACATGTGAGACAAGTTAGGTAGAGACTTGTAGTCTAGGAATACCTGTTGACTTGCCTATGTGTTTTTCTCTACTCTTACTTGATTTATGTGTTGCTCATATATTATTTATTTAGAACTGGCTGATGATCCTACCAGTCCACGGTGGTTGTGTACTGATACTGCACTTGCTTATTTTTTTGTGATTACAAGAAATCTTTCGGCGGTTGACGCACGACCTCACTTGTAGGCCTGACATTTCGGGATATCAAGGGTGAGCTATTCAACCGAGCTGCCTTGGTGTCCAAATAGTTGAGTTGTAGCCCATTTTTTCGGGCTCAAGTTATTTCTATATTTGGAGTTGCATCCCCGTACTCTAGTTTTTGGTACGATGACTTTCAGATTCTAGGGAGTGATTTCCGCAGTTTATTTTATTTATGATTGAATGCTAGATTACATTTCTGCACTGGTTTTAAGCTGTTTGGCTTGGCGAAGAGTTGGACTCTAATGGTTCGCTTATCCGGGGGTTGGGTGGGTGCCACTCACGACAGTCTGGGTCGTGACAAAATGTTAATTGAACTTTTTGTCCTTCATTAAAAGTCTTTCCTTTAGACAATATCATCTTTTTACTATTTTACTTAAATAATATTTATTTAATTATTATCCTAATATTTAGGACTTCAAAATTAATTTTAAGACTAATAGATAGTTTGAGTTTGTTCCGAAGAAGGAAACAACAATCAACGAGGGACTCTTCAAAAATTTATTGAAATCACAACTAAGCATCCTTTTTCTTTATCTGGACGAATTCATGAGGATCATCAAGTGCAAGAGCCAAAAAAATCAGATTGTGTAAGATTTCGTAAGTTACTATCGACACGGATTACTTGTCAATACAATTCTTAATAAGTTCTTTTTACTTTAATTTGAGTTTAACTCATTAGATTCAGTAATCTATTAATTCACATAATATCTTGAATGATTGAGAAGAAGAAAAATATTTTATTTTATTTTTCTCTGAATCTATATTAATTTGCAGCTAAATATGTGCATTCCTGTTTTAATTTTACAAAGTGAACTTAAAATTTACATAGTAGAATAATTGCTCATAAATTACCAATTGTAGTTGTTTGATATTTTTTCAATTTTATAATTTTCAATTATTGGATTTATCACTTTCAAGCAAAGTTAAATTAAATTTAATATTAATTTCAAAGGTTTAATTCTATTTATTCTTTTGAAACATTCATAAATTTCAGTATGTCAAAAGTTAATCTGACATCATAGTACTTATATATCTCATCAATATAGACGATATACTTTGTATGATAATGAATATGTTTTTTGCTCAAGATAATTCAAATATAAATATTTTTTAAAGAATGGACTCTACAGACAAAACAACATAAGTTTTGTTTTTTGGTTGAAAACAATGAGTGATTTGTCTAAACTGGACGAATTTTCTTTTAATTTTTTATTTTTATTTTCCTGATTTTGAAAAAAAATATTTTTCATAAAATAAAGGGTTGTTTTAGAAAAATAAACCTAACAAAAATTTTAAAATAAGTTTTAGAAAATAAAACCTTGCAATCAAAATGGTGGGATTAATTTTTCATATGGAGGGTGAGATAAAATAGTTCTGTGGGATATCTCAACTCATGAGACATCCCTATTTATCTTATTCGGTGTACCAAATGACCCTTAAGGGTACACAAGAGCTTTGACTCACTGGATGACGTAGTTCACATGAACATCATTATGCTTCATTTTGAAATACAAAAGAGATGAACAAGTATGTACTAAAAAATAAGATGAGATGAACAAAGACCATTGTGTAGCTCTAAACTAAAGTGGAACATATCTTTTAAGCACACTTTTTATTTTAAAAACTTTACGTTTCTTTAAAGCTTTGTACTTAATGATATATCGTACACATAATTAGGGGTGGACATAAATACCAAAAAATTGAAAAACCAAATCGAACCGAACTAATTCGGTTTTTTGATTTCGGTTTTTTGGTTTTTCGGTTCTTCGATTCGGTGTACGATTTTTTTTTCAAAACTTTGGTTCTTTGATTCGGTGTTCGGTTTAAGGGGCTCGATTCTTCGGTGCACCGAAAAACTGAACTTTTATTACATGTGTAAAAATATAGTATATATTCAAACTTGGGCCCAAATAATTTCATTATCCAACCCAACTACCCAAGCCTTATTTATTATTTTCATATTCAAATGAACTGAAAAATGGGCCCAAACTCATACCTAATTTATTTGATTTTTTCATCTTCAGTTCACTGTACCCAAATCCCAAATTCACATACTATCTAAGCTCTTGCTATGCTTATTGTTGGTTGTTGCTATGATGTGCTAATGTTTATTACGCTCAATTTTAATGTTACAATATTGGTATAAAATATTTTTATTTTATCCAGTCATATTCCGTTCTAGACCATCTTTCTCCGTACATTGTATTATAATTTTCACTACTTTTCTTTGCTTCTTGAAAAATCGAAAAAACCATTTTAGAAAAATTGAATTAAATCGAATCGAACTTGAAACAAATCAAACCGAACTGAACTAATTTGGTTCGGTGTTTGATGTACACTTTTCCATAACCGAAAATCGAAGAATCGAATCAAAATTTGAAAAAAATGAACCGAAGAATCGAACGCCCATCCTTACACATAATAATTTATTATTACTTAACACGATACACACGTACAAAGCACGTACTCTTAACTAGTATTATTAAAAGTGGGAAGCTTTAAAGTGCAAAGTTACATTACCTAAATACCACCTTATGTGTATCCACCAGTTTTATTTATCTATTTTCTTTAAAAAAAAATCTTCCACCTCTTTATTTAACTGCCCTAAATAAATTACAAAATCTCAAAGTTAATATTGCTATAATAATATAAGTTGCACCTCTTAATCTTTTCAAAATAAATGTAAATATTTAATATGGTTAATTCTGCCTCTTCAGCCACTCCCCACGTTTTTATTAGTAACTCTTCTTATCCTCTTCTATCTTTATCCTTATAAAGCTTTTTATCCTCTTCTATCTTCTCAGTTCTCCTTCTCTTTATTTGTGAGCATTTTCAAAGCAAAGATTGTGGAGGAGTTACTTCTACTACAGTGTTTGTGGTTCTTATTGTTATTTTATATCATGGGTATAGATTTGTAAGCACTCATAAAATTTATGACTTCAGTATAACTTATCTTGCGTTTCTCTTCTTACACCAAAAGCTATTAGCATAATTATAGAGAACTTAATTACCACTGCTTATAAGGTATGAAAAAATATATCTTTTATGTTTTAGTGAACATTAGAACATATAGTGTCTGAAAAATAAAATTTTCTGAATCTTTTTGGTTGGAACATATATATGATGCAGGAGCTTTAAAGATTAATGATGGCAAAAAATATTATATCATCTACTGGGGTCTTTTTCTTTTTGGTTGAAAATTCTAAAATTATTTTGTAACCATCACAATATATGATATGGTTCAAATCGTTCAATATTTTTTTTAAAAATATATATATTTTTAGCATACAACCTTATTAATATTTTGTTACTATCAAATAATCTTGTTTTATAGAAATTGTCATACTTGATATATATATATATATATATATATATATATATATATATATATATATATATGGAATTCGATTGGACCTCTTGTATTCCTGATCTACTTTCCCCATGATAGAAAGTTCGTTATAGAATTTGCTCTTTCATCCTTCTTCTTTTTATTTTTTATTATTTGTAATTTTGACCTCAAGATTTTTTTTGGTTAAATAACATGAAAAATATAAAGTCAATTTACACCAATCATCACCCAAGAATAAGGGCGAAAATATTTTATGAGTATGTCATAGAGTACATTGAAGAAGTGATAATTTATCTTTAACATTTAACTTATGTGTCAATATTCTTTATTGAAAAAGTTTAGTTGAATTTTATGTGATCATCTCTAAATGGAAGCTATATATATTAAATTATTTTTGAATTTATTTGAGTTTTGTCGCAAGATTTGGTGTGTGATTTTCTCAAATAGTTGGATCCATTTGGTGAATTGCTTTTCAAAAACAGAATATGATTGTATGGTGGACAAAGAAAGTAAAAGAAATAATTAGAGATTCTTTATCTTATTAATGTATGCTTCAAACAGATATGATTTAGAAAGGATATGCACATCTAAGAAAGATGAATCATTGCAAAATAATAATACATTGTTGTTCATGTTGTTGTACTTTGAGCAAAGTTTATTATAATTGTGATAAAGTAATTGTACCTTATGCCAAAGTGTATAAGTCATGAAACCTTTTGTATCTACTCAATATAGAGGTAAGTATAACTTGGCTTATTTTACCTTTACTATGAATTACTTATCTAACCTCCTCCTTCGTTCAGACTTGATCGGCCTATCTTTTCAAGAACTCACTTAGACATAGTTGACTTTGCAAACAAGCTCTTTGGATGTTGTTTGGATGATATCCTTTGTTAGTTTATGAGTATGTCTCAAAAGGAAACTGTTTCAATGGCAATTCACATTGATAACTCAAAAGAACTTGTACTTTATTCTTTCATGTATTTAGTTATCTACTTTTTTTTAGTAATTTACTATTATGTAACAAAATCGTGTGCTACGAGACTGGACATACACGTGCGCAGAGTTATACTAAAAGTGAAAAATAACAAAGTTAACCTCCTAAAATAACCTTAAATTGTTGATGAATATTTATACACTTTCACCCTTTCGTTACTTATGATGAGAAATTCAAAAGTCACTATATAATTATTCTAACCTCTCATTGTCATGACCCGATTTCTCAGGTCATGATGGCACCTACAATCTCTTAGTAGGCGAATCAATTTTCATAGCCCGGAACGGTTAGTAATGGGCAACCATCTAACCGAACCGCATGATAAGCTGAAGCAAAAGAAAGCAGAATACGATAAAGACAATTGAAAGAAAAAACTCGAATATATATAAGAAAACTAAACCAACCCCAAGACTTGGTATCGACAGTACAGAAACTGCTAATAGAATACAAGGGCTAAAATGAACAAAAGATAAGTACAACTGTATCCGAATATATACAAAGAGTAACAGTACTAAAGAGGAGACGCGGTCAAGCCCTGGCCGTCAGGCACTCACCCTAGTCTCGAAGATCCAAAAGCTGCATGAGTTTCCAACGCGATCAATGGCGAAAGCTCAACTAATATCTGAACCATAAAGATGCAGAAGTGTAGTATGAGCACCAATTGCTGAGCAACGGTTACCCAGTAGGCATCATCGACCGACTGAGCACATATAAAATATAAAAGCCATAACTAGCAAAATACAAGAAGACAGTCACAGAAAACAAGGAAGAAGCACAAGAGACCTAGCACAGGAGTAATCAATCAAGAGATACAAGTAAAACATGCTAGCACAGAAGATATACATACACGGAAACATAGGTGGAAAAAGGAAGAAAGGACGCACCTGGGATCCTCGCAACAACAGTATATATAAAGAGAATTTAAAGAGATGAACGGTATATCGGTAACCTAAAAATAATGAGCAAGAAAGAACGCAAACCAACAAATTGATATAGAAATCACATACTAGCAAAAACAATCCTAAGATATCAATACCAAGATAAAAAAAATAGCCGTAAACCACTCACAAGTAAAGCCTAAGATGGAATAACTAACCCAAGAGTATCCAGAATACTAGTCAAACCAGGATAAAACAAGAATCAAACCCCACAATCACTCAGAAGGCTACACAATCAACATCTCAATAAGATGGGACCCACGAGCCCTCAATAATCTCAGTACCAAGGACAGTGCTTCAAAAGGCTAAAAACTGTTAATCCACCAGAACCGAAAGGCATGACAAGCTCTAAATAAATACAGGAGTAAATATAATTTACCTACATTCCCAACAATTGCCCATACAACCGAGGAACACAATCAAGTGAAAACAAACCCTCCGTTCGCCCATGCAACCGGAGCGTACACTAAACACACAGCAAACAAGGGTGAAATCTGAGTGAAATATGCATGATGATGATAAAACTGGTATGATTATTGTGTCGTATGTTACCCCCTCCGGTGCCCCAAAAGTCTAATAGAGGCAGGATCCATGGAAGGACATTTCCTGAGTACCTCTCCTACGCCATACACCCCTCCCTCTGGCATGTGCATCAGCCCGTAGCTAGAAACCCAAGAGCAACAGGTTCCATGGAGGTCTACTCGTAGACCATATACCAACACGAAACTCAGTATATCTCAATAATCAGGATCTCGTAATGCATGCTCGGATTCGATCCGAGTCTAAATCAGTATCCAAATCTAAATAACCCTTATAAAGGGTGCCCGAAGTGTATCCGGGTCTAAAACCATAGTCATGTCACAATAACCCTCATCGATGGTGCCCGGGGTGTATCCGATTCTAATTTCTAAAATAATAATCAAGTACCAAAATCCTAAACAGGGTGTCCGGCTCGTATCCGGGTCTAAATCCGAAGGAAATAATGTCTAGCGCTACGACCCACTCGAGCCTAGTAGTAGAATGAAAACTATTAGTCAAATCATCATAATACCCTCTCCACTCTGAGAGATTTCATAGAAGCCAATTTCAAAGTCCTTTCAAAATCCATTTACCGAAAATGGGCCCTCGAGGCCATGCAAAGTTTAGAAAATCCTTTATATTCGGCCCTAAGCCAAATCAGTAGTAAAACATACAGGAAAAACCTTTTACATATATGATATGCTCGCAAACAATAGAGTAGCCCAAAATGGCTCACAAACGTTACTATCGGCCTTGCACAGGCCCCAGAGCTACTTAGAAGACATAACCAGCCAAAAAGGATATCTCTTATGTCCAGGACTCGTGGACATTCCCATGTAACCCACCGTCTATGTTTCAGAGTCAATACAAGGCCACACAGGACCGCAAGGGTAATATACAATAATACACGAATACTACAATCATCGTATGAAATAAATGGACAGAAAAACGGACAAGGTCTAGGGTACCAACTTATAACAACCCACCCAAGGATACTAATTAGAGCAATTAAAGTCTATATATGCAGAATCTAGATAGGGGAAACCATAACCTACCTATTGTCCGATAAATAGCTGCGGGAACGGCGTCGTCTAGGCTCGAACTGCTCCGGGAGCTCCAAATCACAAAACTGCCATCAACACAATAATCTATACGTCAAAACAAGACTAACGATACCCATAATACCATAAACATACCTGGGTCAAACTCTGGGTCAAAAATAAGCCCGTGGACCCCATAACTCGAAACCAGAAATGAAAAACACACATATGTTCCTTACCATCCCGGGAGCGCATGCTAAAAATTTGAGAAAACACAAATAATAATTGGGGATCAAAACAGCCCGCTCAAGTCAAGAATTAAAGAAGAAATTTTCAAGAAATAAATTCGGAAATTAGCCAAAAGATACTTACCACAACGAGAAGGCAAACTAAGGAAGTGAAAGCTCTGAACCCACAATCATGCAAAGCTCAGGAGGGCAGATTCTTCAAGGAAATTCCAAGCTTTAGAAAATGGCCACAATAGAGGTCTTGTAACAATGGAGAAAAAGTAGCTTTGGGACTAAGAGGACTTATCAATTGTCAAAGAAATAACTAAAATCTCCCAACTAAATGGATTCTCCAAGGCAATGAACTAATAGGAGCAATTTGGTAGAGAGAATTTTCAAGTTAGAGTTGGAACAAATGTGAAAAGGAACTGGAAAAATGAAAGGACCAAAAATATATAGTTGTTAGTCGTTGGTCAGCGCTACCGCGCTAAAGGAGTGTGATTGCGCAGAAGGAAGTATCACAGACCAGCGCTATCACGCTACCGAAGCAAACAGAATTATCGGAATTTGATTCCGAGCATGTTAACCCAGAATGTTGACTGCAGTCAACGATTTCCAAAGTTAAAAGCTCTAAAACCAGGAATGACAAAAAAGAACAAACAAACGACCCAGGCATCGAACTACCAGTCCCAGCAAGCCATAAATGACTTGGGGCCGCTACAGTCAAGCTCTAACGGTACAAGAAAGGAGAACATGCATAAATGACCGAAAGGGTCATTACATCATCCACTATTAAAAAGACTTTCATCCTCGAAAATTAGGAAAGAAGGAAAGACTAGAGATTAAAAGAACAGTGGATACAAACCCCCCTCTACTCTCTCGGACAACCCGGGTAGCCTCCTCGACTGGAAGGCACCCAACAGAATAGAACCCACGAAAGCAACCAAGCCTTAACTCCTTACTAGCCAAGCTAGATTCTAAACTCAAACCCCAAAACTCCAAAGATCTGCCAACTCAAACTGAACCTCGATAATCTCAATCAGAAAGCACCGACAGAACACTGAAACCAGAGAATCAAGGCGATCATCACACAGAACTCAAATCTTCAAAACCACAACCAAGTTTGCCGGAAAATCCAACAACCAAAACTCTAACTCATGAACCCACTGATCCGCAAAACCCTTTTATTCTTAACCCAATTCTTATGTACCATAATCATGAAACTTCATATAAGCTGAACACTCGAGCCACTCTCAAAACATCAACTGACACACCGAATATCCATAGTTCCCGATCATACTCTACCACGAATAAAGTCACCCTTTATACTCAAGTTTTATCGAAGTCAAGCTATAGTCTACTAACTTTTGCCTTCCAAGATAACAACTCATAGCAGGTCCTCAAAAACTAGAGTTACCTGACCCGATTGACCATCAAGCAATGGATGAACACTTTTGCCAATACCAAACTCGCTAACTGAACCCAACTGATCAACCCATCTGAATCCGACTGAAGTCTGCACACCCAAGTTAGGAAAGGCATGTATGAATACCCTGTGTTGATAGAGAAACTTCCAAACTGTAGAACGAACCCAACTTCGCTGCACCGTGTCAAGTCTGAATCAACTGGAAGCGACTGAACCAGGCAACCTCCCCCACAGACCCAAACCAAAACCAAGATCCTGCAAGTAGTGTGGTAAGTCTACCAAGAAGTCTGTAGTCATTAGCTAAGCTCCATACTCTAAGAATATTGTTGCAACTCTGAATACTCGAGCACCATTCTGATTTGAAGTCATCTTACCAAGCTCACCTCGGGAAGAAGTCCACCATGCCATGAATATCAAGTCAAAACACCCTGAAGGCAAAGGAAAAAGGTGCCTGGGGTTCAAAGTTACCATCTAGCCATAGAACTTTTTGCATATACCTTCAACTCACCTCTTTGGCTCAAATCAACTGCTCCTCTTAATCAGCACACAAACCAACCATCCCAAAGCATACCACATATCGAACTTCTAGTCCACAATGGCCGAGTCTAACCAATTCTGGAACACCTCATAAAAGACAACCCTGGAAGAATCAACTATACAAGATTTCAAATTCTCGGTAAACGAATGGTGATCACTAGTCTCAAAGCAACATTAGAACTTAAAATAGCCTCGCTAGCCTCAACCCGCACAACCTGATTACATAACGCATACACCACTGATGAATCTCAAACTTATGCCGCTGAGTCTGTCTATCCTTGGTAAAAGGAATCTCGTACTATCTAGAACACCACTAAAATTTGGAATGTCCAGCCTAACTCAAAAGTTAGCCAAGGACTAGGTGTTGAAGGCCAACTGCCACTCCGTAACTGAAAATGGGTAAGCTAAGTTGTCCCAACTCAATGCCTTCCATCCCAAGAAGCTGTAACCAAAAGAACCAACCACGAACCATCCGGTGTAGTTTGCTAGTCTATGATTCTGAAACCCAACTCTATAATTGCCAACCCAAACCTTTGTCGAACATGTATGCTGCCAATGAACCTTTAGGAACCGTAGCCAACTAGGCTTTGAATAACAAGTTGCCAAAACCGTAGCTGCTACTAAATAAACAAACCAATCAAAGGAAAAACCACTGCAATCGGTAATCAGTCGAATCAAGTCACCAATCCACAACCCAAAGCAATCTCTCAGTCGGCACCTCAGTCAGCTACTGGAACACACAAGAATGCACAAGGAGTCATCTCCCTCCTTTTTCAACTAAACAAAACCCTTCCTTAGCCTATACCGAACCCTACAAAATCCTTCTCAAATGAAATCTAGAGCCATTTCCTTACTCCCATACTTACCTTGCCAAAAGTCAACAAGGCACGAAAAGATAGGCTGGATGCCCGACTCACCCAATATGCTATGAATACAACTCAACCACGAGGCTACGGTCAACACTTAGTCAAAATTGCCAAAGCCAAACTCAATCACAAAACTGAACAAAAATCTCAACCAGAAGGCTACTATCGAAATCCATTCCAACTGGAACCGGGGAAATAATAAGACAACCCAATCGGATACGAAACCAAAAGAGACTATAGGAACAACCCATATACCCGCCAACCTCCTAACCAACCAAACAACAAGGATCGATTCTAATCACCCAAAAAACAAAACCAATCTATTCACGCTAGCATAACCAGAATCTCCAAACTAAGGCAAAATCTCAACTCTGGCACAAATACCGGTATCACATTAAACCAACGCATGAACCTCTAGCAAAATCTAGGAAACAGCCTACGCAACAACTATTGAGGAACGCTCAACAAGGGAGACTTAACACAAGCCGAAAGCCACAACAACACCGGGGGTAAAACACCCAGAAAAAGGGACTAACAAGAACTACCCATGAGCTACGACTCTTGGTAAAACACCTCACAAGGCTAACTCACCCTCTACTACTAAGGAATAAACTACCAATTAAAACAATGCATAAAAACTACACTCAGGTAGTCAAGCAACTAAACAAGTAGCAAGTAGGCATATAAGCAAATAAAAGATAGAATGGATAGAATCACAACGCGAGCAGGACTGCCATAAGCCAAATATAGCAAAAGCCTAACATGGAGCAACGATCTTGGGAACCTCAATCTTGGGCCCACCAAGAGGAGCATCGGACTGATGGGGTCTAACTCTTAACTGAGTAGTCAAAGCTGAAGGCTCAACCATCCCTCGCTGGGGATAAGCTCTATAAAGGTGACCAATCTCCCCGCAATCATAACAACCAGGCTGACCAGGATACGCAACTGTGGGGAAATTTCTAGCAAGGTTCCCATGCTTACCACACTTACAACAACCTTTACCTAAACCACTAGAACGAAAACCACCTCTAACCATCTGGGGACCACCCCTACTACCATGTACTCCACCTCTAGCCTGTGGTATTGAAACCCTGGGAGATAACATCAGCTGACCCTGCTGACTGGAAGATGGCATCGTGGGACAATACCTAACAAAATTCCCACGCCCACCGCACTAAAAGCAAATTCCATTGAATACATACGGGCAGGAAGATCTCACTGAACCTGACTGGCCACCTCAGCTCGCACGACCTAAAAGCAAACCTCAAGGAATTTGACTCGCACCACGTCTACTCTGCTCAACATGCTCTAAATAACCACCCTTTGAAACCTATGGAGGAACCAAAACTGGCCTAGTATATTTAAGCAATGGAACCAATCTCTGGCAGAGAACCCCCAACCTCGAGTCCGAGAAACTCGAGAACTACCCTGACGATGACGTTTCTTAGTGTTACCTCCATAAGCCTCATGGCATAAACCCTCGATAGGCCAAGCATGATCCACTACCTGAAGGAAGTAGTCCTAACTGTAACTAAGTGCTCGATAGCCAAACAGAGTAGTGAAATCAAACCTCCCACGAAGCTCTGAACCCTACCAAACTCTGAACGCATGATCCTAGCAGTATGCTAACCATGTCAAGAAATCTCGTCTCATACTCCAATACCGACAGACAACCCTGCTTAAGAATTGGGAGCTCAACCCTGACTGAAGCACCATTTAAAGAATCGGGTACTGAAACACCTACCGGAGGACTCGAAGCCCTAGCCACGGTGTCTTGTAGAACTGGGGTAGCTGTGAATCAAATCAGAGGTTGGGCTGACACCACACCCCCTATCTGATGCGGTAAACTCTCACTTTGAAGTCCTAGCGCTGACAGAAGCACTGAAGCAACAGGCATAGAAGCCTAGACACCAATCGCTGTCGAACTCGTCTTAGGCATCTGAGAAGGAATAAAAAAACCAAAGTTTAGAAGTCAATAGAGCCAGGAACGCACGGTAAGGATCCAAGAAGATGAAACTTTTCTTAACAATGCCCTGTAGCCTCCCGCAGATAGGATACGGATGTCATCATACCAATCCACGAGACTCTACGTAGACACTTGCTTTTGTACCATGAGACCGGTGAACCTAGAGCTCTGATACCAAGTTATCACAACCTGATTTCCAAGGTCATGATGGCACCTACAACCCCCAGTAGGTGAACCAATTCTCATAGCCCGAAACGGTTAGTAATGGGCTACCACATAACCGAACCGCATGATAAGCTAAAGCAAAAGAAAGCAGAATACGATAAAGACAAGCGAAAGCAAAAACCCGAATATATATAAGAAAACTAAACCAACCCCAAGACTTGGTATCGACAGTACATAAGCTGCTAATAGAATACAAGGTCTAAAATGAACAAAAGATAAGTACAACTGTATCCGAATATACAAAGAGTAACAGTACTAAAGAGGAGACGCGGTCAAGCCCCGGCCGTCAGGCACTCACCCTAGTCTCGAAGATCCAAAAGCTGCACGAGTTTCCAACGCGATCAACCGTGAAAGATCAACAAATATCTGCACCAGAAAGATGCAGAAGTGTAGTATGAGCACCAATTGCTGAGCAACGGCTACCCAGTAGGCATCATCGGCCGACTGAGCACATATAAAATATAAAAGCCATAACTAGCAAAATACAATAAGATAGTCACAGAAAACAAGGAAGAAGCACAAGAGAGCTAGCACATGAGTAATCAATCAAGAGTTATAAGTAAAACATACTAGCACAGAAGATATACATACACGAAAACA
The DNA here is from genome assembly GCA_003996215.1 of Jaltomata sinuosa. NCBI lineage: Eukaryota > Viridiplantae > Streptophyta > Magnoliopsida > Solanales > Solanaceae > Jaltomata > Jaltomata sinuosa. The sequence continues at coordinate 993,404 of QJPP01000142.1, forward strand.
CGGGTGGAAAAAGGTAGAAAGGACGCACCTGGGATCCTTGCAACAATAGTATATATAAAGAGTATTTAAAGAGATGGGCGGTATACCGGTAACCTCAAAAATAATGAGCAAGAAAGAATGCAAGCCAACAAATCGAACTAGAAATCACATACTAGCAGAAACAAGCCTAAGAGATCAATACCAAGGTAAAATAGTCGTAAACCACTCACAAGTCAAGCCTAAGATGGAATAACTAATGCAAGAGTATCCAAACTGCTACTCAAACCAGGATAAAATAGGAATAGAACCCCACAATCACTCAGAAGGCTACACAATCAACATCTCAGTAAGATGGGACCCACAAGCTCCTCAATAATCTCAGTCCTAAGGACAGTGCTTCAACAGGCTAAAAACTGCTAATCCACCAGAACCAAAAGCCATGACAAGCTCTAAATAAATAGAGGAGTAAATATAATCTACCTACAGTCTCAACGGCTACCCATACAACCGAGGAACACAATCAAGTGAAAACAAACCCTCCAGACGCCCATACAACTGGAGAGTACACTGAAAACACAATAAACAAGGGTGAAATCAAAGTGAAATATGCATGATGATGATAAACCTGGTGTGATCATTGTATTGTATGTTACCACCTCTGGTGCCCCAAAGGTCCAATAGAGGTAGGATCCATGGAAGGACATTTCCTGAGTACCTCTCCTACGCCATACACCCCTCCCTCTGGCATGTGCATCGGCCCGTAGCTAGAAACCCAAGAGCAACAGGGTACATGGAGGTGTACTCGTAGACCATATACCAACACGAAACTCAGTATATCTCAATAATCAGGATCTCGTAATGCATGCTCGGATTTGATCCGAGTCTAAATCAGTATCTAAATCTCAATAACCCTTATAAAGGGTGCCCGAAGTGTATCCGGGTCTAAAACCGTAGTCATGTCACAATAACCATCATCGAGGGTGCCCGGGGTGTATCCGATTCTAAAACAATAATCCAGTACCAAAATCCTAAACAGGGTGTCCGGCTCGTATCCGGGTCTAAATCTGAAGGAAACAATGTCTAGCGCTACGACCCACTGGAGCCTAGTAGTAGAATGAAAACTATTAGTCAAATCATCGTAATACCCTCTCTACTCTGAGAGATTTCATAGAAGCCAATTTCAAAGTCCTTTCAAAATCCATTTACCGAAAATGGGCCCTCGAGGCCATGCAAAGTTTAGAAAATCCTTTATAGTCGGCCCTAAGCCAAATTAGTAGTAAAACATACAGGAAAAACCTTTTTCATGTATGATATGCTCGCATACAATAGAGTAGCCCAAAATGGCTCACAAACGTTACTATCGGCCCTGCACAGGCCCCAGAGCTACTTAGAAGACATAACCAGCCTAAAAGGATATCTCTTATGTCCGGGACTCGTGGACATTCCCATGTAACCCACCGTCTATGTTTCAGAGTCAATACAAGGCCACACAGGACCGCAAGGGTAATATACAATAATACACGAATACTACAATCATCGTATTAATTAAATGGACAGAAAAACGGACAAGGTCTAGGGTACCAACTTATAACAACCCGCCCAAGGATACTAATTAGAGCAATTATAGTCTATATACGCAGAGTCTAGATAGGGGAAACCATAACCTACCTATTGTTCGATGAATAGCTGCGGGAATGGCGTCGTCTAGGCTCGAACTGCTCCGGGAAGCTCCAAATCACAAAACTGCCATCAACACAATAATTTATACGTCAAAATAAGACTAACAATACCCATAATGCCATAAACATACCTTGGTCAAACTCTGGGTCACAAACAGGCCCGTGGGCCCTATTACTCGAAACCAAAAATGAAAAACACACATATGTTTCTTACCATCCCGGGAGCGCATGCTAAAAAATTGAGAAAACACAAATAATAATTGGGGATCAAAACAGCCCGCTCAAGTCAAGAATTAAAGAAGGAATTTTCAAGAAATAAATTCGGAAATTAGCCAAAAGATACTTACCACAACGAGAAGGCAAACTAAGGAAGTGAAAGCTCTGAACCCACAATCATGCAAAGCTCAGGAGGGCAGATTCTTCAAGGAAATTCCAAGCTTTAGAAAATGGCCACAATAGAGGTCTTGTAACAATGGAGAAAAAGTAGCTTTGGGACGAAGAGGACTTACCAATTGTCAAAGAAATAGCTAAAGTCTCCCAACAAAATGGATTCCCCAAGGCTATGAACTGATAGGAGCAATTTGGTAGAGAGAATTTTCAAGTTAGAGTTGGGAACAAATGAGAAAAGGAGCTGGAAAAATGAAAGGAACAAAAATATATAGTTGTTGGTCGCTGGTCAGCGCTATCGTGCTAAAGGAGTGTGATTGCGCTGAAGGAAGTATCACAGACCAGCGCTATCGCGTTACCGAAGCAAACGGAATTGTCGGAATTTGATTCCGAACATGTTCACCCAGAATGTTGACTGCAGTCAACGATTTCCAAAGTTAAAAGCTCTAAAACCAGGAATGACCAAAAAGAACAAACAAACGACCCGGGCATCGAACTACCAATCCCAGCAAGCCATAAATGACTTGGGGCTGCTACAGTCAAGCTCTAACGGTACAAGAAAGGAGAACATGCATAAATGACCGGAAAGGTCATTACATCATCCACTATTAAAAAGACTTTCATCCCCGAAAATCAGGAAAGAAGGAAAGACTAGAGATTAAAAGAACAACGGATACAAAGCCCGCACTACTCTCTCGGACAACCCGGTTAGCCTCCTCGACTGCATGGCACCCAACAGAACAGAACCCACGAAAGCAACCAAGCCTTAACTCCTTACTAGCCAAGCTAGATTCCAAACTCAAACCCCAAAACTCCAATGAATCTGCCAACTCAAACTGAACCTCGATAATCTCAATCAGAAAGCACCGACAGAATACTGAAACCAGAGAATCAAGGCGATCAACACACAGAACTCGAATATTCGAAACCACAACCAAGTTTGCCGGAAAAGCCAACAACCAAAACTCTAACTCATGAACCCACTAATCTGCAAAACCCTTTTATTCTTAACCCAATTCTTATGTACCATAATCATGAAACTTCATATAAGCTGAACACTCGAGCCACTCTCAAAACATCAACTGACACACCGAATATCCATAGTTCCCAATCATACTCTACCACGAATAAAGTCACCCTTTATACTCAAGTTCTATCGAAGTCAAGCTATAGTCTACTAACTTTTACCTTCCAAGATAACAACTCGTAGCAGGTCCTCAAAAACTGGAGTTACCTGACCCGATTGACCATCAAGCAATGGAAGAACACTTTTGCCAATACCAAACTCGCTAACTGAACCCAACTGATCAACCCATCTGAATCCGACTGAAGTCTGCACACCCAAGTTAGGAAAGGCATGTATGAATACCCTGTGTTGATAGAGAAACTTCCAAACTGTAGAACGAACCCAACTTCGTTGCACCGTGTCAAGTCTGAATCAACTGGAAGCGACTGAACCAGGCAACCACCCCCACAGACCCAAACCAAAACCAAGATCCTGCAAGTAGTGTGGTTAGTCTACCAAGAAGTCCGTAGTCATTAGCTAAGCTCCATACTCTAAGAATATTGTTGCAACTCCGAATACTCGAGCACCATTCTGATTTGAAGTCATCTTACCAAGCTCACCTCGGGAAGAAGTCCACCATGCCATGAATATCAAGTCAAAACACCCTGAAGGCAAAGTAAAAAGGTGCCTGGGGTTCAAAGTTACCATCTAGCCATAGAAATTTTTGCATATACCTTCAACTCACCTCTTTGGCTCAAATCAACTGCTCCTCTTAATCAGCACACAAACCAACCATCCCAAAGCATACCACATATCGAACTTCTAGTCCACAATGGCCGAGTCTAACCAATACTGGAACACCTCATAAAAGACAACCCTGGAAGAATCAACTATACAGATTTCAAACACTCGGTAAACGAATGGTGATCACTAGTCTCAAAGCTACATTAGAACTTAAAATAGCCTCGCTAGCCTCAACCCGCACAACCTGATTACATAACGCATACACCACTGCTGAATCTCAAACTTATGCCGATGAGTCTGTTTATCCTTGGTAAAAGGAATCTCGTACTATCTAGAACACCACTAAAATTTGGAATGTCCAGCCTAACTCAAAAGTTAGCCAAGGACTAGGTGCCCAAGGCCAACTGCCACTCTGTAACTGAAAATGGGTAAGCTAAGTTGTCCCAACTCAATGCCTTCCATCCCAAGAAGCTGTAACCAAAAGAACCAACCACGAACCATCCGGTGTAGTTTGCTAGTCTATGATTCTGAAACCCAACTCTAAAATTGCCAACCCAAGCCTTTGTCGAACATGTATACTGCCAATGAACCTTTAGGAACCGTAGCCAACTAGGCTTTGAATAACAAGTTGCCAAAACCGTAGCTGCTACTAAATTAACAAACCAATCAAAGGAAAAACCACTGCAATCGGTAATCAGTCGAATCAAGTCACCAATCCACAACCCAAAGCAATCACTCAGTTGGAACCTCAGTCAGCTACTGGAACACACAAGAATGCACAAGGAGTCATCTCCCTCTTTTTTCAACTAAACAAAACCCTTCCTTAGCCTATACCGAACCCTACAAACTCCTTCTCAAATGAAATCTAGAGCCATTTCCTTACTCCCATACTTACCTTGCCAAAAGTCAACAAGGCAGGAAAAGATGGGTTGGATGCCCGACTCACCCAATATGCTATGAATACAACTCAACCACGAGGCTACGGTCAACACTTAGTCAAAATCGCCAAAGCCAAACTCAATCACAAAACTGAACAAAAATCACAACCAGAGGGCTACTATCGAAATCCATTCCAACTGGTATCGGGGAAATAATAAGACAACCCAATCGGATACGAAACCGAAGGAGACTATAGGAACAACCCATATACCCACCAACCTCCTAACCAACCAAACAACAAGGATCGATTCTAATCACCTAAAAAATAAAACCAATCTATGCACGCTAGCATAACCAGAATCTCCCAACTAAGGCAAAATCTCAACTCTGGCACAACTACCGGTATCACATTAAACCAACGCATGAACCTCTAGCAAAATCTAGGAAATAGACTACGCAACAACTATTGAGGAACGCTCAACAAGGGAGACTTAACACAAGCCGAAAGCCACAATGACACCGGGGGTAAAACACCCAGAAAAAGTGACTAACAAGAACTACCCATGAGCTACGACTCTGGGTAAAACACCTCACAAGGCTAACTCACCCTCTACTACTAAGGAATAAACTACCAATTAAAACAACGCATAAAAACTACACTCAGGTAGTCAAGCAACTAAACAAGTAGCAAGTAGGCATATAAGAAAATAAAAGATAGAACGGATAGAATCACAACGCAAGCAGGACTGCCATAAGCCAAATGTAGCAAAAGCCTAACATGGAGCAACGATCTTGGGAACCTCAATCTTGGGCCCAACAAGAGGAGCATCGGACTGATGGGGTCTAACTCTGGACTAAGTAGTCAAAGCTGAAGGCTCAACCATCCCTCGCTGGGGACAAGCTCTATAAAGGTGACCAATCTCCTCGCAATCATAACAACCAGGCTGACCAGGATACGCAACTGTGGGGAAATTTCTAGCAAGGTTCTCATGCTTACCACACTGACAACAACCTTTACCTAAACCACTAGAACGAAAACCACTTCTAACCATCTGGGGACCACCCCTACTACCATGTACTCCACCTCTAGCCGGTGGTATTGAAACCCTGGGAGATAACATCAGCTGACCCTGCTGACTGGAAGATGGCATCGTGGGACAATACCTAACAAAATTCCCACGCCCACCGCATTAAAAGCAAATTCCATTGAATACATATGGGCGGGAAGATCTCACTGAACCTGACTGGCCACCTCGGCCCGCACGAACTAAAAGAAAACCTCAAGGAATCTGACTCGCACCACGTCTACTCTGCTCAACATGCTCTAAATAACCACCCTCTGAAACCTATGGAGGAACCAAAACTGGCCTAGTATATAAGAAGCAATGGAACCTATCTCTGGCAGAGAATCCCCTACCTCAAGTCTGAGAAACTCGTGAACTATCCTGGCGATGACGTTTCTTAGTGTTACCTCCATAAGCCTCATGGCATAAACCCTCGATAGCCAAACAAAGTAGTGAAATCAAACCTCTCACGAAGCTCTGAACCCTACCAAACTCTGAACGCATGATCCTAGCAGTATGCCTAACCATGTCATGAAATCTCGTCTCACACTCCAATACCGACAGACAACCCTGCTTAAGAATTGGGAGCTCAACCCTGACTGAAGCACCATTCAAAGAATCGAGTACTGAAACACCTACCGGAGGACTCGAAGCCCTAGCCACGGTGTCTTGTAGAATTTGGGTAGCTGTGAATCGAATCAGAGGCTGGGCTGACCCCACACCCCCTATCTGATGCAGTAAACTCTCACTTTGAAGTCCTGGCACTGACAGAAGCACTGAACCAATAGGAATAGAAGCTTCTACACCAATTGCTGTCGAACTCATCATAGGCATTTGAGAAGGAATAAAAAAACCAAAGTTTAGAAGTCAATAGAGCCAGGAACGCACGGTAAGGAGCCAAGAAGATGAAACTTTTCTTAACAATGCCCTGTAGCCTCCCGCAGATAGGATA